>LYNE01000604.1:10482-47859 GCA_001662545.1 Rosa x damascena
GCCTCAAGCACATAAACAACAACCTTTTATGGCTTGGAACTTCGAGGGAACCCTAAACCGCGGAACCTTCGCTCCATCTGGCCTCGTGTCATACTCCCAACCATCAGTGGCAACACACACGGCAGCCCGCCATGTTGTGGAAGAATCGGGCGTATGTTCCAACAGTTTTGGGGATCCAGGTCGACGAGTTAGTTTAACAGTCCCGCCACATTTTTTCCTCTCGTTGTATGTCAACTCGTAGAAGAATAATACCTCAGCAACTATCGGAAATTCACACCCCAACAAATTCCACAAAGCTGTCAAAGCCAATAACACCTTCCACATGTTTATTGACACTTGACCCACGGCAACATTCAATTCATGCAGCAGATACTGTAGGCTCGAAAGTAGAGGCAGCTTCACTTCATGATTCAGTATAGCCTCATGAATAGCGGCGTAACCATCCAACAAGTCAGTAGCCTTCTCACCCTTCTCTAACGGCCGCAACTTCACAATTTGGGGCAAGCGAAACCTATCTTTCATTTTCTGTATCTTTCGCCACGACATAATGGAGGAAGGTTCGACTACTCCGACACCATCACTGAGAACCCATGAGAAGTTGGTAGGTCCGGAACTCTGACCTTCATCCCCAATTTCAACTCCATCGTCACTTTGTCCAGAGGTGCCAACACTTTCTTCACTACTATCAGATACCTCCTCCTCCCTGGTATGACGAATAACTTCATGCTCCTCACTCTGACGTGCCGCCATAGGTGACTGATAAATGACCTGGAGAGGGACAAGATCTAGCGGTTCTTCAGGACTATCTCCTGCAGAAGTGGGACGACGCAACTAATCAATAAAACCCCTCTCCGACAAATTAAGCGACGACACGTCTGATTCTTCACTACTTGAGTTATCGATGATGGCCGGCATGCCACACAAACACTCTAAACCTAGAAGTTAGCAATCAAGTCAGATCTAAACCTACCCCATGCCATCAACAACAAGAACAGTCACTCCAAAATCTCAGAAAGTACCCGAAACGTCCCAAAAAAGCCAGAAACCCTCAGACCCTCAGACACAGAGTAACACAAAAACCGTAAACATATCTTTTCCTTACAACCAGAGCAAAAGCATTCACACAAACCAGACCAAAACAAGAACACAAAAAACCCAGAAACAGAGCATACCTCAAATTCACGAAAGCAAACGCCGACGAGCGACGAAGCAGAACAACCACAGGATGAGCTCGATGACCTCTTCTCTCCTTTTAATTCTTTTCCTCTTTCTTTCCTCCACTCGATCAACGCGGTTTAGAGATCTTTTCTCTCTGATTCCCTCTCACTCGGAAAAGAATGCAAAAGAACATAATAGGGCAAAGTGAGTGAGCTCGATATCGTTTCCCCCTTAAATACAAACTCTGGCGACAAATCTTAGCTGTCCCCGGAAAGTAACCGCTCGCCATGATCACTCCACGTGCCCCCACTAATCGAGATGTCGCCTCAACAAAAATGACGTGCTCATAAATGCAACATTTATGATGAAGCGACAACGGCTGCGCAGCGACATTTTCACATACGCCATTCCTATCAACAGCCCCCACGTGTCACCTACAGTGTCAGAGGATCATGCAGAATATGGCCAAACAACCCCAAATTTCAAAAACAAATCACCGCCATTATCACTTCTCTGCCGCTAAGTAGCCTCATCCCCCGCTAATTGGCCTTTTCCTCCGCTACTCAGCCTTATTCTTGGTTAAATATCATCATCCTCTGCTACGAATCATCAACCAACAATTCAACGATCCGCCACAACATCAATGTTACCGCCAAAAATATCATTTCACCGCTAACATTTACCTTGCTCCAACAAACTTGCTAGGCAATCATACCATCACTCGTCAACCGACAATTACTAACCAACATGTCTCCCACATTGTTATTTCCAATAACAATCGACCGTCATTCAATCGACACAATTTACATTTAGCGGAACATTCCCAACCGGGAATATCCCATTTATCATTGGCACACCGACCTTAACAAGGCGGTGCAGTCAAGTTCTTCTCCTCCAGGAAAGAGTAAGGGAACAGTTAACACAGCTTACGGCAGCCACTGATCCGGCAGTTAACTTCTCGACGCTAAGGCACTGAAAGAGTGGGATCGCTACTCACCGCCTCATGCTGTCACACAGCTCCCCTCAACAAACAATCATCCGACCAAACGAAGGTATTTCTTAGCTGGGGAGTAGGGGATTCCCTGGAGGACCTAGCAGGGGCCCACCCGAAAGGGCAAAAAGCGCTCGCTCAGACAAAATCCATGGTTGACGACGCACTCGCACTAATTATGCTCGACATGTAACTAAAGGTTCCGCCTTAGTTGTGGTAACTCCCCAACCAAGAAATCCCTCCTTGACTGGGGACTTGTACATACATGGCAACTGCAGGCCATAATTAACACTCATACTTAACCATGTCACCTTGGCGGAACGACCTCAGTGGAGTGATCTCTAGAAACACACTAAGACAACCTCCACCGGCAAGTCAACTCTAGGCCGAAACATGCCTTGACGCGCCGACACGCGCCACCCAAAGTTGTCTTTGCAAAAAGAACCAAAACTCAGCAAACTAAAGGGTATCAGTCCCACATCGAAAACAATAGTGAGGTAACTCACTATTTCACCTATAAAAGGTCCACTTCTCTCTCTTCATTGATTACGCATTCAATAGCTATTTACCGTTGCATTTGTCAATACAAGTACATCGTTTAAATTTAGCATCGGAGGAGCGAAGACCGCCAACCGCGATCTCCCCTCTTGACGCCGTTGTATTTCTCTTGACAGATTAGCGGGACTTCACGAACCATACACATATCGGAAGATTGGACCCCTGTCCACGTTATCGGAAATCGACATCAGGTGGCGGTATTCTGAGCATTAACAAGAAACAACTAACATCACAGAAACTCAAAGTAACAGTACATTTTTAGAAAAAGCATCCGAGATTATATGAAGGGAAAAATTCAGAAACAGTACATGAAGTTTTCGTCATTGATAATTAATCTTCCTTGAATTTCAAAAATAGCAAATTAGTACATGAACTAACAAACCCAACCCAATTATGGATCCTATCATTAACGACTCTATTAGTTGGCATGCCACCTAGCATCTTTTCAAAGGTAAACTTGTCTATTCTCTTCTCTCTATACACAATCAGTTCTCTCTCTTCCATTTTCCAAAAATTAGAGAGAGATGGTGATGGAAATGACAATAGCTAAGAGCTTCTTCACCTCCAACCCATAAACTCACCCAATCTCCCCCATCTACACCTCAAAATCCAATCTTTTCCATGACCCAGGAATCAAATCCCCTCCAATTTGCAACCCTTCATGACAATTTGATCGGAACTGAAATTTGAAATGGGTCACCTGAACCTGCCAGCATCGAAGCCAATCCCTAGGTAATGGCGCCTCTTGGACTTGGTCTCGGCGGCCTTCTTCGGCATAGTGATCCTCTTCTTCCTCCTAGTCTTCACCACCTTGGCCCGGCTCAGGTCCCCAGGCGCTTCTGTTATCCACCAATGTCGATCCGAGGCTGATGACTGCATTTTGACTAGTCCAAACTAGAAAGACTTTGCCGGAAAATGAAATCCGGCGAGCATTAGTGTGTGTGTGTGAGAGAGAGAGAGAGAGAGAGAGAGAGAGAGAGAGAGAGAGAGAGAGAGAGAGAGAGAGAGAGAGAGAGAGGAACTATGAAAATACCAACCTACCCCCTGAAAATGAATAATGGCATAAAGTTAACAGTGCTAATGACGGCATATACGAAAAGTGTGCCGGGTTTATTAGTCCAGGTACTAATTTGTTATTTCTGAATTGTAAAAAGCTTAATTGTCAGTGGCGAAAACTTCATGTATTGTTTGTAAAAATTTCCCTTATATGAAAATTCACAAACTGCCCAGAAGCTCTACCATATGTCTTAATAACATCTTGAACAAGAGTATACAACATATTGTCATCAACAAATAACTAGTGATTAACAAGAGAAGCATTACGACAATCTGAAATACCAGCCAACAACTCCAACAGTTGTTTTTATTGCAATAAAGCTAAAAAACCTTTTGCTCTAAGAAAAGGTATGGAGACAAAAGACCCCCTTGCCTTAAGCCTCTCGTAGGCATTACATAACCTCTAAGTTTGCCCCTAACAGGAAAAGAACATCATACAGAACTTACACACTGCATTACCACATCAACCCAAGACCCTGCAAAACCAAATCTTTTTATCACCTTTCGTAAAAAGATCCATTCCATCTGATGGTGTGCTTTAGCTTTTACTCAAACTCAATTTTAAAGCCATATAACCACCCTCACCTTTTCTCTTATTATGAACAAAATGTGCTACCTCATTTTTCACCAAAATGTGATTAGTTATCATCACTCGACCATGAACAAAAGCGCTCTGGAATGGAGAGATTACATGAGGTAGAATAATCTTCAATTTGTTTGCAGTCACCTTGGAGGATAATTTACAAATCACGTTACACAAAGCAATAGGTTTTAAACCAGCCATATTCCCAGGGTTTTTTTACTTTTGAATAAGGCAAGCAATTTTTTTTTTTTGAGAATATTGAATGAGGCAAACATGAGTGAAGTTTATCTGCTTAAGAAGAGTTCCTGTATGTAAGAAGCTTTGCACTGCCAAAGTAATGTTAGAACCAATAGTGTTGAAAAATTAATGGTGGTATTCCATTTGGTCCTCCATGATATTTAGTGGGATACATCTGGAATAGAACAGTACATACTTCCTTTTCAAAATACAATTCACAAAGCTTCAAATTCATCTTAGTTGTCACACATGGTTGAATAGCAGCTAGGGTTAGTTTCATAGGTTCAACATCAATGGTCGAACCAGTAGTGAACATTTTAATAAAATAAGATGTCACAACCTTTCTATTCTCTCGTCATCATCACACCAATATCCTTTAGAATCAAACAAACCATGAATCGTGTTCTTTATTTTACGATTACATGTCTTCCGATGAAAGAAAGCTAAATTCCTTTCTCCTTCTTATAACCAAGTGATCTTTGAAAATTGTTTCCAAAAGACTCCTCATGTGACAATAACGCATGCAAAGTCTCCATCAGAATTTTCTTCTCATCATGAATTTCCACAATTGAAGGGACATCCATCAATTCCTCCAAGCCTCCTCTTACTCCCATCATCTGCTGTTGCCGAGCTGGGAAAGTGTTCCAAAGCTAATCTGGTCTCGGTTATCTTCCTTGTAAGGCAATACATCCGAACACCATTATATTCAGTTTGCCAATTTTCCAAAATACGAAGCTCACACTCTTGTGTAGTAGCCAGAATGCTTTAAACTTGAACGTGTGAAACCGATGTCTTTTGGGAGAGGAACCGAGCTATAGCTTGGAGCAGATCGAATAGGTGTATCTAGCACTACTTTAAAACAATCAGATGCAAGAAAAACTTAGCTGAATATTTAGTAATTGCACGTTTGAAATGTTTTTTTTTTGTTCGGAAAATAGAACTATTATTAATGCTTTCGGATATTACATCCTAGGGGCTAAAAGTGGGTCTCGCTAAAAACCCTGCCCGATCTAAGCAAGTAAAGGACTTGCTTAGAAAAAAAATGTATTAGATTATTTGGTAGTTATATAAAGGACTTAGGTAGACATGGCACTTAAAATATTTTTTTTGTTTAAGGAAAACCGAAATTAGGAGAGAATTGAGTCGTGCTTTCATTGATAATAGGGGTCTCTTTATATAGAGGATTACAAGACAAAGAATCATAGTTGTACAAGGAAACATAATCGTATAATTAATCGGATATCTATGAATATCTCTAAGAATATCTCTAACTCATAACCCTATTACAACTAGGTCAAGTAACCTAGAGTTTGGGCTAAACACATATTCTGGATTTACTTGAATACTCCCCCTTGTGTCGCCCAAACGTGGTGCTCCTCTCGTTGCCTCATTAAAAACCTTCCCGAGTAACAAAAACCCTGTGGGACAAAAAACCTCGGTCGAAGGGGAAAAAGAGCACAACACACCCTTCACGTTTCGAGATCATAAATAGACATCTCCCTTGATGTCTGCGTCTCCCCCTGATGACTATGTTCATCGGAGTTCGGATAACTTCCGCAAGTGATGCTACCAACATGTTTCTCGAAAGTGGAATTTAGGCAATGACTTAGTGAGCAAGCCTGCCGCACTGTCCTCAAATCGAACCTGGTTCACTTTGATCTTGAGGAGAGTCTGTTGTTGATGATTATACTTGGTGTTGTCTCTTTTGATGTAGCCTTACTTCATTTGTTCAAAACAAACAACATTATCCTATATGCTCATAGGCTCATCTGTGGTAGACTTCAAACCACAATTGTTTGAACATGTGTAACTATGGATCCAATCCATATATATTCAAGAACCACTTCGTGAAGAGCAATAATCTGTACATTGTTAGAAGATATAGCGACTAGGGTCTATTCTGTAAACCTTCAAGATATTGCGGTCTTAACCAGTTTGGGAATGACCTTTGTATGGGTCAGAGAGATACCCAACATCAGCAAAACCTTTCAAAACACATGTCGATCTGGGATAGGGATAGTGGACGCAGGCCAGTGTTGGCGGCGTTCCTGGTGTGTGATGGGTCTGAATCCATCATCTCTCTATAGGGATAGAACAAGCTCATATAAATCGTACATCTCAAGTACCGAAAGAATTCTTTTACACCAATCCAATGGCGTCGTGTTGGCGCAGAGTTATATCTAGCTAACAAGTTCAGGGCAAATGAGATGTTCGGTCTTATGCATTAAGCTAAGTACAATAATGCACCTGTTGTACTCAAGTAAGGCACTTCTGCCTCTAGCACATCTTCGTCATCATCCTTCAGACGAAAAGGATCATTTTTAGGATCAAGACTATAGACGATCATGGGGTGCTTGAAGGCTTGACCTTGTCAAAATGCCTAAACATCTATCAACACGGTGCTCAAGTTCCATACCGAGACATAATCGTGTTCTCCCAAAATCCTTCATCTCAAATTCGGATTTCAAGTGTTCAGCGGTTTCCCTGAACTCTTTAAGGGTTTCCAACGAAGATCATGTCCAATATGAACAGTGATAGAATCCAAAACTTGTTATGGAAACGCACGGGCATATCCCTTCCCAATCAAGTAGTCACTTTAGTGAGCGTTTCAATCTTATTGCAAAGGTGATCCGTGATCTAGAGCCTCTTGACTTGGATAAATGAAGTCCACCATGAACCTTCATGTATATTCCCTATTTAGATCCCCATAGAGGTACGTAGTGACCACATTCGTAAGCTGCATGATCAGTTATTCGGAAACTACCAAACTGACAGGGTAGTGGAGTGCAATGACATCCATTACGAGAGAATATGTCTCATCGTAGTCGATTCCAGGGTGTTTTGTGAGAAGCCTTGCGCTATAAGGCGAGATTACAATATCTTTTTCTCATCACGCTTTCTAACGAAGACCCATTATTCAATAGGTTTTATGTTAGGAGGTGTTGGCATCACTGGCTCAAAAACCTTAATCTTCATTAGAGAATCCAACTTAACCTGGATCGCATCTTTACATTTAGGCCAAATTTTTCTACATTGACATTCATTCATCAATGGAGCGTGGTTCGATATCATCAGACACAACAAACTCATGTGTAACGAAATGCGCAACTACATCATCAATTATGATAGAGTTTTTATCCCACGTCTCATGTACACTAGTGTAATTTTCATAGAGTTCTATATTTTCAAGAATAGGTTCTGACGTTGAGGCGTCCCCCAACGATAACCATAATTCGGAAGATTCTCATGAGACGAATTTTGAGTCTTGATGATCAAAGGATTGGAATGTGCCATTACGAGAGAATATGTCTCATCGTAGTCGATTCCAAGGTGTTTTGTGAGAAGCCTTGCACCATAAGGCGAGATTACAATCTCTTTTTCTCATCACGCTTTCTAACGAAGACCCATTATTCAATAGGTTTTATGTTAGGAGGTGTTGGCATCACTGGCTCGAAAACCTTAATCTTCATTAGAGAATCCAACTTAACCTAGATCTTTACATTTAGGCCAAATTTTTCTACATTGACATTCATTCATCAATGGAGTGTGGTTCGATATCATCAAACACAACAAACTCATGTGCAACGAAATGCGCAACTACATCATCAATTATGATAGAGTTTTTATCCCACGTCTCATGTACACTAGTGTAATTTTCATAGAGTTCTATATTCTCAGGAATAGGTTTTGACGTTGAGGTGTCCCCCAACGATAACCATAATTCGGAAGATTCTCATGAGACGAATTTTGAGTCTTGATGATCAACGGATTGGAATGTGCCAAAATGTCCTTTAAACCCATGAGCCTCCCACGCATCCTAGCTGGGGCCATGACCTATAACGCCAGAGTGCCACTCTCTTTCGCATTGGTACTATGCCTACCTCCATATAGGGTGGCGCTACGTCTTCTCGTAGGGAAGTCCATCCTTGCAGGCATGTTTGCAGTATATTTGTGTGATCTCGTCACTTTAACGGAGATCGAGATGAGACATAGTGGGGATAGGCCATGACAATTCATGTCGTTCCTGCTGAACATTCGTATTCTTATCTCCCCCTAACAACTAGAAAACTGTCTCATCAAAGTGACAACTTGCAAATCTAGCGATAAGGAGATCACCTTGCAAGGGCATTAAGTGGCGGATGATTGTTGGAGTCTCAAATCCAACTAAGTGGCCCATTCGTCTGTAAGGACCTATCATAGTGCGCTGTGGCGGCGTAATTGTCACATAAATGGCTCACTCAAATGTGCGTAAATACAAAATACTTGTACCCAGTCACTAGCTGTAACGCAGAGATACATTGAGCGACGGTAGGTCATAGACAAATTAGCATAGCTGCATGCGATATTGCATCACCCTAAAGGGATATAAGGAGAATGGTGCACATTACCAATATCCGGGCTACCATCGTAGTCATTTTCGTGAGACCATTTGGGTGTGTGCATGGGAATATGATGTCTAACATCAGTTCCAGTGATATGCAATAACCATGGAAAGTTTTCGATGTAAACTCTCTAGCATTGTCAAGTTCAATTGGCGTAATAGGATGATCTGGGGAGTGAGCCGGTTGTTATATGATATGTGCTAGGAGTGTAGTATAAGCAACATTTACAGGTAGACAATGGCTTAACACGTGACCAATGTGTTTGCGTGTCAACCAACATCATGAGATATTTAAACGTCCGCAAGTTATTTGAATCAGTCTACAGAATCCCCACAGATTCTATGTAAGAACAGAATGAGTATTGTCATATCCTTTGCATAGGACGGTCTCAGTCCTAACTTCCCTAAGGAACAGGCTTTGTGAAACGAGCGAGAAGCTTTAGAAGCAACCAATGAGGATTTTGGTTGGGTTTGAGTGTCTGAAACGCTCTTTGAAGCAAAGTTGGTGATTGCAACATCACCTAGGGCGCCATCCATGACTTCATGGATAGAGACTATGCCAGCCCCAGGCTGGTGGTGGACAACGGCTGCTCCGGAGGCGGCGGCAGTCACACTGAGTCCAAGAATCAACTTTTGATTCATGCTTCGTTTCGCTCGAAAGAAAGGACGTCCATATGAAGTCTTTAGTAGACGGATCATCATATTATGACTAGGATGACCTATCCTGTCGTGACAAAGCCAATATGTGTCTAAATCCGAAAGATCTTCTCTCATGACTTTATTGGATTTAATAGCTCAAATAATGACATAGAATCCACTAGAGAGACACATAAACTTCTCTAAGATGCCCATTTGTTTGCAATCATTAGAGGTATTGCAAATGAACTCATTTTCGTTCTCTGCATGCGTTTTCACATGAAATCCGTTGGCTATTCATAAGTGCGATTTGCCCTAGGCGCTTAGAGAGTTTATGTGACAGTAATCAAGGTGTCATTTGGCAAGAGAAACTTGGACTATTCCATGTCCTTGAATTATTGAATTAATACTGATGGCCCAGCCATCGTAGTCACAAAGTAATATGCTCAAAATCAAAATGGAGTCATAATGAAAAGAACTAGAAATTTTATTCATAAGCCAATGAAGTACATCATTGTCTCTTAACCATTAAGAGAACCTAATCCAAATGCTAGTGTTTGAGCCCAAAAGTATTTTTGGCAAGATCCTTTAGTGGATTTAGCATAGCGGGCCGATACCGGCGGCCCAAAAATAAGCCTGCTTGGGTTTGGGTTACAGCTTCACCCATTCCGTAATCCATAGGGAAAACGAAACCTTATTGGAATCAAGTAGCGGAGATTGAATAGGAAACTTCAATCAATAATCCTTCTATAGCAAGGAACAGTCAGAGCCCTAGGTATAAATACTAGGGTTCAAGGACAGAAGAAAGACCTCTCTCAAATCAACTAATCCCAGCGATTACAAAGCCTCCTCGGAGCAAACCTTCAACCTCGGTGAAACCCAGTGACCGCGCGCCAGTCCTAGTCTCTCCAAAAGCCGACTGTCAGCATCACCAGATCAACCCGGTGACCGTGCTTCCAGTCCTAGTCTCCTCGCGAGCCGACTGCCAGTGCTACTGCCACAGATACTACCAGCGAAGCAAGGGTAACGCCCTCGCAACCCAGCAAAACTAAAGATACGCTTTAGCGAACCCCGTGCTTTCTCAAGATTTCCCAGTGATTGCTCTGCTCAACCTACAACATTGAGTATCGATTTGGTGACTGAAGAGATCACATCCAAAGTCCTTATCCGTAAGGCAAAAGTCCTTTCCCGAAAGGCTAGAGAAGAACCCTGTAGCGAGGTTGGTGCTCTCCTCGTCCACAGCGCTTGAAGAAGAAGTCAGGTCAAGGGACTACCCCGACAACTGCACCCCACGATGCTGGCACGCCTGCGCAATCACACGCTCAAAAGAGACAGTTTGCACCCCTACCGGATTTTCGTGTCAAACATTTTGGCACGCCCAGTGGGACCTGTAATAGTGTCTCTTCGTGAACGCAGCCATTGCGAAGTCGAGCGAAAACCCTTACCAAAAGGTTTGCGCTAACTGCTCAAGACACAAGACCTCCAGTTACAGACCGCACACTCGCGCGGACTGTCGTGGTCTTTCTGAAGAACAAGTGATTCAACGATTCTCTCACCCTGCTCAATCATCCGACATGTCTACTGAACGGGAAGAGAATCACCCGGTCACTACTGAGGGCCAGAGTGTTACTGCTCAACAAGCCGGCGCTGACGTTAATGTTATCACTACCGCTGTTCCTAATACAGTGGAAAGTGGAGGAAGAGAGGCTTTCGTCGCGAAGCCTATTCCAGATGGAGCGACCTCGGAGGTGAGGTTCGCGATCATCATGGAGAACATTGAAAATCACCGCAAGAAGATACTCACTGACTTTGAAAGGGAACAAGCGAAGACGGACCGGTGCATGCGCGAGCTAGACCAACGCATCACCCAACATGCAGCAGATACCCAACAACAGATCGCACAATCAGAAAGTGCAGTAAGGGCTCATGTCACGGGTGTCGCTAGTGAGCATAGTCAGAACCAAAAAGAGATCCTGGCGGCCATCGCGAACCAAACACAGCAGACTGCATCAGATATGGCAGGTCTTCGCAAGGACGGCGCTAGCCTCGCAACCGAGGTGGCCATGCAGAGAGCCGAGCTGAACCAAGCAAGAGAAGTGCTAAACAAGGCTTTAGGGGACCCTAAGGCTCTCCTCGGTTCTCTTGGCCAGCCATCTGGCTCTAGCAAGTACGTACCGCCTAATCAGAGAGAGAAAGCTAGCAGCAGCACCGCTACACCGCTACACCGCCTGCAACCGTTGGCGCTACGCCACAGAAAGGCAAAGAGCAAGCTCTGGTTATCGGTGGCAGCAAAGAGAAAGTCACCTCGGCAGACGGACAGACCACCAGGCAGAAGCGTCAAACATCAAGGGTAGGTGGAGCCGCATCTAGTTCTACCACTTTTGTTCAGTACGATAGCGACGGGGCAGAAAATGTGTATCAGGAGCTACCAGGAGACTATTATGGTATTGACCAGACGGGTAACCCGATTAAGATAACAGCCTTGACAAAAGAAATGCCCATCCCAGCAGTAACTCTTCAGCCACCAGCTACAACCCACATGGTACATGTAGGAGAAGGAGTAGGGGCTCTGAACCAGGCACTACCCTTACAGGTTGCCCGCCATACTGTGGCAACACCTCCTCCACCTCCGGGTCCAGAGTATGTGAGACGCGACGAGGTAGAAGAGATGATCAGGCTGGCTAATCCTAGGACCCAAGTGGATAGGGTCTATGAGGGACCTTTCCCGCCATATGTGATGCTCGCGCCCTTCCCCAGGGGTTATAAAAATATTATATTTTCTACTTTTTCAGGAGAAGATACAGAGAACGCGGCCATACATCTGGGCAGGTTTAGGGTACAATGCGGCCAGTACCAGAATGATGACATCCTCAAATCCAGGATCTTTGGCACTTCTCTCTCAGGAGCTGCCTTTAGGTGGTTTTCCAAACTTCGGCCAGGGACCGTCGCAGATTGGCCCGCGATGGAAAAGCTGTTCCGAGAACCTTTGGAGCCATAGAGCCTGAGGTTGACTTGGCTTCTCTCACTTAGATGGCCCAACAGCCTACAGAGTCTGCTGTGGCCTATCTTCAGCGCTTCCAAATTCAGAAAGCCAAGCTGAATGTCATCCTGCCCGAAAAGGAGTTAGTCAAGTTGGTGGTCAAGGGCTTGGAACCTCGCCAACGGAAAAAGCAACATGGCAGTATGATCCAGTCAATGGGAGAGCTCATCACAGAGGTAGGCAACTTTGAACATCTCCTCAGAGAAACAGACGCTAGGAAGAATGCGTCTAAAGGGACATATGTGCCAGGAAAGCATCGCACCGTAGCGGCCCTGAGCTACCAGCCAGCTACCTATGACCCTTACTACCATCACCACACTGAGGAAGTGTTTCAAGATGACGATGAGGAAGAGGAGAATGATGTCGCTGCTTATGAGCTGACCGGGAGGAAGAATCCAGCCTTGAAGCAGCTGAAAATATCCAAAGAACCTGTCAAACTCAAATCCATGGCCTTCACCAAACCTGAGTTCGCGACATATACTTACGATGCCAATAAGGCACATGAAATTTTGGATGAGATGATCGCCGCGAAGATGGTGAAGACCGATTTTGGACCTTCTCCTAGACCGGACCAGCTGAAAGGGAAGAAATACTGCAAATTCCACAACTTATGGAACCACAATACCGCAGACTGTGTGAAGCTCAAAGACCAGATCCAGGTATGGCTCAATAATGGCAGTTTGCAGGTGGAAGCTCTAGTAACGGCGACAGTGCTCGTAGACTTGAACCCTTTTCCTGACACCGGGATCAATATGGTCGATGTGAACTGGTCCAGACGGACACAGAGGAAACCAACCTTGGATTTAAGTACCAAGGGGCGAGAGGGAAAGTCTACTGAGGATGAGGTCCCTGCACAGTAGACAACTAAATCAGTGGGGACAGCCTCACCAGTGATCCTATGCTCGCCATGCAAAGAAGAGTGTGGCATCCAAGTGTCACATGCAGAGGTCGAGCAGACGTTTCGCTTTGGCTCTCTCCCGCCCATTAAGTGGGCCTCGCCATCGCGGAACTATCAGCCTTCTAGCCCAAGAGAAAAGGAGAGCGTAGAGTCGCCACCATCCCCCAAGGACTCCAACTTGTTCAGGAAACTGAAAGCAGCGGCGGTTGATCAAAAACAAGCGGAGAAGGCCGCGAGCGAAAGAAAGGACGTTCTAACCAAACCCTACATCCCACCTGCTTCAGCTACCACCATCAAGGAAGGAAAGTGGTACACTAAGGAAAAAGGGAAGGCAGTGGAAATAAGCTCTTCCAGGAAAAGGAAATTGCAACGCAGGTTCAGGGCAGCCAAGCGCGCTTTGGAGTCTCTGGATCAGGGCCTGATCAAGCCTTCGCAATTAGTCAAATCACCGGAGCAGTATCAGAAAGAAATGGAGGCACTCGCTGCCAAGCCATTAGTGGCTCCCCGCAGCCTTCAGAAACAAACAACAGGGGCAGATAAGCCCAGTGTTTTTTGCAGGATCACCGAAGAAAGGATACCTCCGCCAGCTCGAAATGAAAGTTCGCCAACAAGGCGACCTCACGTCAGGCGCAAGTTATTTGGCGAAGAACCAGAAGCTAAACCTTCAGTTTTCCAGAGACTGGGGGGCAAGGAAAAGACTACCGAGACTTTATAGTAGAGGCCAAAAAGGGTCCAGAGTGTAGTGGTCGCCTCCCCCAGGGTCAGCGCAGAAGGGAAACCGAAGCCAGGTTCTCCCAAACAGACACCTGTAGTACAGGAATGCGAGTAGTATGAGGTCAAAGGCCTTACAGAGGAGTCGTTGGTCGATCGGTTGGCTAAGCAGTTCCACACTGACACCCCTTCCAAAGAGCCCAAGCTTAATCTAGATGACGATATGGAGGAGACCGACGCGGCTGATACGTCTTGCAACATGGTTTACGTACTCCCCGTGCGATATGCACTTCCGGTCGCCCCCAGGAATGCGTCGAAACTGAGGAAAATAGTGTGCAACCCCTGCAGATCACATCAGCGGTCACGACACCTGTGGAAGAAGCGGTCTTGCTTGAGACGGAGGATGCTCATAGCAAAGAATTCTGCATGAGCTTCACCAAGCCAACACCTGTGATGGTCCAACACATGAGACCTCTATATATAACTACAGACGTTGGTAGCATCAAGGTTAGCAAGATCATAGTAGATACCGGCGCTGCCGTTAATGTGGTCACTACCAGAACCATGCACTTGCTCGGAATCAAGAGGGAGAAGATCCAGTCCACATCCCTTACGCTCAAGAACTTCGCGGGGACTGTAACGAAAACCTTAGGACTTCTTTTCTTGCGCATCAAGGATGGCCCAGCTGAGGGAGTCTATGCTTTCTTTGTGACAAATTGTTATGCGGCCTACAGTGTTATTCTGGGCCGAGACTGGATCCATAGGAGCTATTGTGTCCCGTCGACGCTTCATCAGGAGCTCATTATGTGGAACCGGAAGACAGATAAAGCGGAGGTGATTAAAGCAGATCCTCGTCCATTCCCCGTTTCTGCGAACTATGTAGATGCCAGATACTATTTAGAGCCTATCACTCCATTGCAGGTCAGTGGCATCGATTATAAAGGCCGCCCCACAGGGGTGACGGCCTCTGAATTGGCACAGTGGGGGCTGACGCTCGCAAAAGAATGATTAATGGAAAGGCTTGGAAAGGCCTGGCCACGCTGTGCCCAAACCCTTGAATGATTAATGGATTACAACCTTCCAAAAGGAGGGATAGAGGCCTTCCACTCGCTGTACGAAAGACTATCGTCATACTTAGTGGAAAAAGAGGCCTACGATCGGGTCGCGACCTTAGAGGTCGTCCACGAAGAGCTCTCTGACCAGGAACAAGATGCTGAGGTCAATATTCAGCTCGCTCCAGCAGCGCTGGACGATACACCTCCTAAAGTCAGAGATCCTACCGAGAAAGTCAATCTCGGGACAGGAGATGAGACTATGGAAGTGGCCATCAGGGCTTACTTAGAGCCTAGTGAGAAACAGAGGCTCATTGAGTTATTACATGAATTCAAAGACTGCTTCGCGGAGAAGTATGAGGACATGCCTGGCCTGTCACCGGACTTGGTTTGCCATCAACTACCAACACTCCCTAACAAGAGGCCTGTGAAACAAGAGCCGCGACGAATGAATTCCGAAACCCAAGTCCTCGTCAAAGAGGAAGTCGAAAAAATGCATAAATCGGGCATTATCAGAGTAGCCAAATACAATCAGTGGCTATCTAATATCGTGCCAGTTCGCAAGAAGAATGGCAAGACGAGGGTCTGCGTTGACTACAGAGACCTTAATGTCGCTACACCTAAAGACGTTTACCCCATGCCGGTCGCAGATATGTTAGTAGACGCCGTAGCAGGACATGAATTATTATCTTTCATGGACGGCACCACAGGGTATCACCAGATTCCGGTCGCGGAAGAAGACAAACATAAAACCGCATTCCGTTGTCCCGGCTTCGCGGGCGTTTTTGAATATGTGGTCATGCCTTTTGGACTGAAAAATGCCGGGGCGACGTATCAGAGAGCCATGAACCTGATCTTCCACGACATACTGGGGAAGATTTTAGAGGTCTACATCGATGACGTAGTGGTGAAGTCTCAGAAGAAGGGTGACCACATTACCGATCTCAGAAGGGTATTTGAGCGCATGCGGCAACACAAGCTCAGGATGAATCCAGCCAAATGCGTTTTTGGAGTTCAAGCAGGAGATTTTCTAGGATTCATTGTCCATCAGAGGGGCATCGAAGTCCCTGAAGACAAAGCGAGCGCGGTCATCAATGCCACCGCCCCACGAACAAAGAAGGAGTTACAGCGCTTGCTGGGTAAGATCAACTTTCTGAGACGTTTCATCTCTAACTCTGCAGGTAAAATCCAGTCCTTCTCCCCATTGTTGAAACTACAGGGTCAGGCTGAGTTCATGTGGGAGCTTAAACATCAAGAGGCTTTCGACAGAATCAAGACCTACCTAACGAGTCCGCCTGTGCTTGTTACTCCGAGGGCTGGATTTCCATTGAAGTTATATATATCAGCAGCTGAAGCTTCCATTGGCAGCTTTCTTGCCCAGGATGATGAAGAGGGCATCGAGCGTGCTATTTTCTACCTCAGCAGAACACTTACAGACTGCGAAACCAGGTATACTCCAATGGAAAAGCTGTGCCTTACATTGTTCTTCTCCGCATGCAAGTTGCGGCACTATATGTTATCTTTTACTACTTGCATCATCGCTCAGACCGACTTGGTCAAGTACATGGTATCGCGACCTATCCTTAGAGGCCGCATTGGCAAATGGGTATTGGCCTTGTCCGAGTTCTCGCTACAATACGTTCCTAAGAAAGAAGTGAAAGGACAGGCCATCGCAGACTTTCTGGCACATCACCCTACTTTGGATATCCCGACGGTGAGAGAGTTAGAGATAGCGTCCATAACTATTACCCGACCAGATTTGGCGCGCATTCCAGAGTACGCCATATGGTACCAAGCCACAGTCTCCTTACAGTCATGGGTATTGTTTTTTGATGGTTCAAGAACTGAAACATTAGCAGGGGCAGGGATTGTGCTGGAAAACCCAGCGGGCGATCGTTTCTCTTATTCTTTCCAACTGGAGTTTAAGTGTACAAACAACCAAGCTGAGTACGAGGCCCTTATTATTGGCCTAGAAGTCTTACTGGAACTAGGGGTCAGAGATGTTCAGGTCCGCGACGATTCTTTACTTGTGATAAATCAACTTCAAGACAAATACAGATGTGCGAGCTGCTTGCTCGTCCCCTATTTGAATCGCGTCATTGAGTTACTGGATCAATTTGACAACGTTGGTTTGGAGTACATCCCTCGCGAGCGCAACTTCGCGGCCAATGAGCTCGCTCAGTTGGCTACAGGCCTAACATTGAAATATGGAGTTCGCGAACGCATTCTGAAAGTTGAGCGCCGCACACTGCCTTCATGGATCGTACGGCCTGACCCTCCTGATGATCCAGTCGTCGCTGCCCTTGAGCCTATTGACGTTGATTGGCGCATTCCATTGATCCAATACCTCAAACAGCCAGACTAAGCGGCCGACAAGAGGACTCGTTTTCTTCCCTTAAATTACTTCCTCAGGGACGATGCTCTGCGTCGGCGCGGGGAGGATGGCATAGATTTTCGTTGCGTGTATGGTCACGAAGCAAAACGACTAATGTGCGAAGCACATACAGGAGTTTGCGGCGCCCATCAAGCGGGACCTAAGATGCGATGGCTCATCAGAAGACATGGGTATTATTGGCCTAGCATCTTGAAGGACTGCATCGCTTTTGCTAAAGGGTGCCAAGACTGTCAGGCACACGGTCCGGTCCAGCATGTTCCCAACATTCCCATGCAACCTATCATTAAGCCTTGGCCCGCACGAGGCTGGGCATTGGACTTGATCGGGATGATTCACCCCCATTCTTCCCTCCAACATAAGTTCATCATTGTGGCTACTGACTTCTTTACCAAGTGGGTTGAAGCTGAACCGCTGAAGGAGGCTTCTGGTGCCACCATTCGCCAGTTCATCTTTCGTAACATTATCTGCAGGTTTGGTATCCCCGAAGTGCTCGTTTCAGACAGGGGGGCAGCTTTCATGGGAGGTCCTGTCGAGCAACTTGTCAACGATTTCAGTATCCAGTTTATCCACAGCACTCCATATTATGCTCAGTCCAACGGTCAAGCAGAAGCCAGCAATAAGATTATTATCACCCTTTTAAAGAAGATGCTGATCGAAAACCCTCGACAGTGGCACGACACTCTGTATGAAACACTCTGGGCTTATCGCACCTCCAAGAGGAACCCCACTGCTACCACACCCTATGCATTAATGTTTGGTCATGATGCAGTATTGCCCTTGGAAATCAACGTTCATAACTTACGTGTGCAAGATCAGCACCACTTGATAGGCGAAGATTATGTCCAGGCGATGTGGCAGGAACACGAAGACTTAAGCAAGCAGAGCTTGGCGGCCTTGGATAATTTAGTGATGGAAAAACAACGCATCACCCGCGCCTATGATAAGCGGACACGTGGCCGCAGTTACAAAGAGGGCGACCTTGTTTGGAAAGCTGTTTTGCCTTTCGGCGAGAAATTGACCGGTCGCGGTAAGTGGACTCCTAGCTGGGAAGGACCCTTTGTTCTTCACCGCATTTTGGAACGCGGGGCTTTTCATCTCAAGGATTTGGATGGCGAAATCCATCGCAATCCCATCAACGGGCGATTCCTGAAGAAATATTACCCTAGTGTTTGGGAGTTCGACGATCCACCCGATCAACCTTCGTACCAGACTGGGGGGCAATCATAGTTTTCCTCGGCTCGCATTATCTCTACGTTCAGGCCTTCTTTCGTGGCCCTCGTCTCATATGTTTACTTCACCTTCAAATACTAGGGGGGCAACACTCTATACACTTTGTAACGTAAGGCCTTCCTTTGGTTGTGGCCTTATTTTGATTAATTCCAGGCCTTCTTTCGAGGCCAACTTCAACTCTTGTTGTAATTTTCCTTGACAATGTGTGTTAAGAATATACATGATGACCTATACATGAGGCCTTATTTTAGGACAATATTTCTTACGTGTGCTAAAAAAACATTCATTCATAGCGTGGCTTTGCGGCCAAAAGCAGTACAAATTGAAACAGTTGCATTTACAATTACAAGGCCAAAAGTGGCTTAAAGAAACATAAGGATTGCAGATCTTCTAAGAGTTCCTGGATCTTGTGGTGGCGAGAAGGATCTGGGCAGTACCGCTGGCACTCTTCCTCTCTTCACCCAGATCCTCCTCCGATCTGAGTCGCCGCTGCTCTCATTTGTACCGGAGGAAGAGGGAAGGAAATAATCCATCCCAACCCTTCTAGTTGAATATCCTTCGGGATGGAGTTGGTATCCAGAGCAAGCGCGACTCACAACCACATCTACCTCCAAGGGAAAAACAGAAGCCTCGAAGTCGGGCCCTGGAGGTAGACCGCGGAAGAAGAACAGGTGGCCTCAAAGTGGCCTTCCGCCCTTCTCCCTCCTACTCCACGCGAGCAGTCTGAGAAGAGGGACCCCTCAGAATCAGGTTCTGCCGCGATAGGAGCGTGACATGTTCTTCGGTTTAACTGAGACTGGCGAGTTCGTCCAGATTCCCAGAAACCAAAGACATGCCGTTGGACCTGAGATTAGGCCATGAGGCTTACCCAAGTCTTGAGATTAAGCCATGAAGCCTATTAATTTGTGGCTAAGGATGAGATCATGGGAAGAAGATTTTAGAAACTGAAGAAAGAGCAGCAAGGCTCGCAAGGTTATCTCTGGAAAAGACATGATGGCTTGGTTGCTTATTCTCCCTGAGTACAGGTATTTATAGTGCCAGTCGTAGTAATCCCAACCGCGCAATGGGCAATTGAAGTACTTTCAACGCCATCAATGAGAGAATCAATGGAATTGAATGCTAGAATCTCAGAAATGAAAGGATTTGAAAACGCGTGGGAAGCGGGGCAGTCTTCAAGGAAACAACTGCCCAAATTGGGGTTATCTTTTCAACAGTTTCGATGTCAGTAACTACCGGAATCAAAGTAATAAGTAGGCCAAAACACAAATATTAATTACAATATTGTTCATACAGAACAAAAAGGGCCTAAACATAAGAGGCCTAAAGTTTTCGGCCCGCATGGGTCAAGCGAAGTAAGTGTTCATCCAGACGAAAACTAGAGTCGGCAGCAGCTCGCTCCGCTTGACGGGCTGTTTCGCGAGCCTGAGCTAAGTTTTGAGACATCGTTTCGAAGGCCGTTAGGGGTTGCTCTAGCAGAGGTTCCTCATGCTCAAGACGGGCCGTCACCGCAGTCAATTGGGCTTGCAGTTCCTGGATTTGAGTCCGAAGATGATTCTGTGTGATCCGCAAGTCTCTGACGAGGATAACTCTATCGTCCAAGAAATCGAGAGATGTCTCTGTCTGTTGTGCAAGGCCCCGATAATGGGCCTGAGCTTGCCTCGCTTATGCGGTCGCAGTCGTTCTTTCATTGATCCGCTCAGGAAGGTTTTGTAACAGCTCATATATTTCGGTGAACTCGGCCTCAGTGATAGTTCGCTCGCGGCGGAGAACCATCAAGTACTCCTGAGCTCTGGCGGACGCGCCCGGCAGTAAGATATCAGGGCTCAGAAGTCGCTGTAGCCCATCCTTTGCCTCATCTATAACACCGGGAGGGGTTACTTCGAGTACGCGAACAAGCCTTTCCATTCTGGAAGGAGGCTCAGGTAGAGCAGCAGCAGTGTGGGCTTCCTGAGGCTCTATAACAGGGACCGCTTCTGGCTATGGTTTGACATTCGTTCCTTCTCTCACTTCAGGAACATGGGGGGCAGGCTCCTGGATCACCATATCCTCACCGATTGGGTCTGCTGGATCAGCGACAGATACCTCAGCAGCGATAGCTGTTTCCCCGACAGGATCAGGATTCTGTGGTTAAGGAGGAATTATTAGTGCATCAAGAATAAAATAAGGATTAAGACATTACGCTCAAGAGAGAGTGTACCTCTGGGGCCAGAGGCTCGTGCAGGATTGATATCGGCGCAGGCTCTTCAGATGCTTCATCAGGAAGGGGATCAAGCACTATTTGCGTTAGGGGTTGTGCGGCGATCGGTTCCTCAGGCGGTGCGTCTGAAGGGGCTATTCTTTCTTCCAATTCGGGCGAACTGTCGTCTATGACCTGCACTGGAATTGAGGCCAATTGCGCGTCGCTCACGGTGCTGGCAGGAGGTGGAAGATTGCTCGAATCCGTGGGTGCTTGGGCCTGTGAGGTAGATGTCTCTTCACCAGCAGCCGAAGAGCCTTCCCCAGCTTGTCTAGAGGACCGACGACGAAACTGCGAGCAAAGACAGTTACAGGAATTGAAATAAAGGATGAATAAATCCTAACGTGGATTTCCCATTTCTTACCAGTCGACCAGCGATTGGTTCATCCTCTTCCCAAGGGTCAGTGCGAGGGTCCGACCGGCTGCGCTTGGGAGCCAAAGCAGCGGCGACCTGCCAAAATCAAAGGGTTAGACTTAGCTCGTAGAGAAGGCGTGATCCTAAGAATAGAGGATTCTTATGGTCTGCGGATGATCATCGTCAGAGGAGGAATCTTCAACTTCAGGCTCCGCGATCACCGCTTTCTGCTTTCCAGGCTGGCCAGCGGCCGGGGAAGCGCGGATTGTGCGGCTGCCAGAACGTGGCGCGTTCCCCTGATCCAATGAGGGGTGAGTGAAAAGAAAGTAATGAAGAAAGATACATAAGATAGAACTAAGATACTTACCTCCAGAGGGGGTTCGCGGATTACGATACCAGCCTGGGCCGGGCGAGGGGCTTGCGCCGGTTGTGTTGCCGGAAGAGGCTAGGATAGTGTAGCGTCCTCAGAGAAGCGAGCGAGCATTTCAACATCGGCAGGATAGGGGTTTTTCAGTTCTCCAAAGATGGCCGCAAAGAGTTCATCATCCCGCTGAGTCCAGCAATTAACGGAGACCTCTGCCCACCATGCTTTATATCCTTCCTCAGTCCCGTCCACGGCGTCGATAATCTGAGCCCAATCAGGAAGATCAACCAGTGCGAGCATGCTTTGTGCTGGCGCAGGTCCGGTAGGAGGCCCGAATCTACGCCAAGAAGTGTTGTAGTTCCAAGCATCGTACAGAGGAAATGGCACCAATTGGACAAGGCCGAATTGGCGAGCGAAATGGTTCGGAGCATAAAGCTCGTAACTAAGTTCTTCAGCAGCGATCCTGATATCTGAGCAGGAGATCGCGCGGCGAAAGGCTAAGCGCTCGCGGTCACTGTAGCGAGGATCGCCAGGAAGGAAGCCATATTCAAGTAAAGGTGGGAATCTTCTACCCAAAATTGTATCGCAGTACGGCATCTCATCCAAGAGGTACAGGTAGGAGAAACACTCGGAGTAAGGAGGGGATGAGTACCTTCCCTCATGGCTGAACCACCGACCCAGGAGTTGGTCGGCCGGCGGAAGTAGCGGGATGTCATCGCGATGGAAGAATGGAAAGTAAGTTTGGATCCAGAAGTCTAAGACCCAGAAGGGGCCAGACATGCTAGTCTCAAATGGATGCATCGTGGCCTGATATAACATGCGGTAGAGGGCTCTTAGTACCGGTTGCCCGAGCCCGACGTTGCGACCGTTGTAGAGGGTCGTCGCCAGAAGAGTCCAAGTACCAGTGGGTTTGCAGGAGGAAGTGCAGAATATGAACTTGCAGAGCCAATACTCCAGGAAAGCGATTCCGCCGGTCGCATTGTGCTCCCGGCTGTAATACGCCAACCATCGTGGGTAGGAGCCACTGTGGGCGCTGCGACCGTGTTGGGCCATGGTCGAAGTAAAGTTCACAGAATCAAATTGACCATGCAAATAGGGCTCGCCATCGATGGGCAAGCCAGTGATGGCAAGAATATCCAGCAGGGTGATACTCATTTGACCGAATCTAAAGTCAAAAGTGTTGGTGGCGGTATTCCAGAAACACAGAAAGGTAGCGAGCGGCGAATGATTGCCGCCGCGCGGAAGATGGAAACATAGATCGATGGTGTGTGTGATACCTGCTGCATTCCAGCGAGCCAGATCCCGCGCCCACGTTTCGCGATACCAAGAGGTCTCCGCTGAACTGATGGAGGGCGGCCATTGTCTTATTTTGGCTCGATGGTTTTGAGCGCCCCAGCTACTGAAATCTCCAGGAGTCCTTCGGAGGACCGGAATAGGCCGCCGGACAGGTAGGCCGTAGAGAGTGACAGCATCGGCTGGAATAGCATCTTGTGGTGCTGGCCCTAGTCCGGTTTGGTGGTCGGAGAATCGAAGGAGTAGGGGTCGATAGATAGATGTTTGGAGATGAATGCAGGCACCGATGTTGGTTCCCCAAGTATGGGCGACTGTTTCGTTTAACTCTTCCTCTTGATCAATGACTATTTTCTTCGGGGGAGCCATTTCTGGGTGTTTGCGAAGGAGATATCGGAAGAGATGGATTTTTCTGGGTTTAAGAGACTGGAAGGGTTTCTGATGTGACAGGTCTTGCGGTCTTGGGTTTAAATAAGGAATTTTGTGAGGGAAACGATACGACAGAAAGGCGTTTTGCAAACGAAGGGACGCGACCTTCATTAATGACATCGGTTCAAGCGTCCGACGCGTCGTTTTAGTCCCCTTCAATCAGTTACATCTTCGCGGGCCTGCTTTCAGGGCCTGGGGGGCAATGTTTGAGCCCAAAAGTATTTTTGGCAAGATCCTTTAGTGGATTTAGCATAGCGGGCCGATACCGGCGGCCCAAAAATAAGTCTGCTTGGGTTTGGGTTACAGCTTCACCCATTCCGTAATCCATAGGGAAAACGAAACCTTATTGGAATCAAGTAGCGGAGATTGAATAGGAAACTTCAATCAATAATCCTTCTATAGCAAGGAACAGTCAGAGCCCTAGGTATAAATACTAGGGTTTAAGGATAGAAGAAAGACCTCTCTCAAATCAACTAATCCCAGCGATTACAAAGCCTCCTCGGAGCAAACCTTCAACCTCGTTGAAACCCGGTGACCGCGCGCCAGTCCTAGTCTCTCTAAGAGCCGACTGTCAGCATCACCAGATCAACCCGGTGACCGTGCTTCCAGTCCTAGTCTCCTCGCGAGCCGACTGCCAGTGCTACTGCCACAGATACTACCAGCGAAGCAAGGGTAATGCCCTCGCAACCCAGCGAAGCTAAAGATACGCTTTAGCGAACCCCGTGCTTTCTCAAGATTTCCCAGTGATTGCTCTGCTCAACCTACAATGTTGAGTATCGATTTGGTGACCGAATAGATCACATCCAAAGTCCTTATCCGTAAGGCAAAAGTCCTTTCCCGAAAGGCTAGAGAAGAACCCTGTGGCAAGGTTGGTGCTCTCCTCGTCCACAGCGCTTGAAGAAGAAGTCAGGTCAAGGGACTACCCCGACGACTGCACCCCACGGTGCTGGCACGCCTGCGCAATCACACGCTCAAAAGAGACAGTTTGCACCCCTACCGGATTTTCATGTCAAACATCTAGCTAATGCAAAACAAAGGTAGTCGTTTGACTTCTTTTGATAACTCCAAAATAAATATGACTACGTGAGTAGAGAGATGTCGGTGGAGCAAAGCTCGCTTAAGTACCACTTATCTCAAAACCTTCCTAGACATCATACTCATTTTGGATGAGCCTATGTGAAGAAAAACTAAATCAATATCATTTACTACAAAGTATATGACAATTGCGTATTACATCTCTTGGATTAGGCCTTGTGTTAAATGAACAAGAAAAGTCATGTTATGGGTCTAATGTTCTTGTACACTGGGTCCCCCCCCCCCCAAAAAAAAAGAAGAAGATTGTTGCAAAAAACCGAAAAGCCATGTAAATGACAAGTGTCTGCTTCTCATTTGATATTGGCGGATTGGGGGCAGACTTAGTATACTATCATACAATCAACCACACCTAATCAGGGTATATAAAACCCCAAATCAGCGCCTCAAACACCTGACCCCGACTGTATTCTTCTCCCTCTCCTTCTCCCAATAATTAATTCACACCAGCTACCGTCCCTCAATCTGCAATTTCGATTAGGAAGACGACAACCCAAAGTCCCTGACTAGCAATATAAAAAATCACTATAAAGTACTTATAATAAGATCTATTACGATGTGGTTCAATCTAGCATGTTGGATTGTTTCCATTTAGTAACATACAATACTACTCCCAAATAAAAAGAATTTTGATATCGATGTATTTGGGAGTATTCTACCTTGATTCCAGATGAAATCAAAAGGCAAATTTTTTTTATGAATTAAAACTTATTGTCGGTGACATACGAAATTTCGGTGTGATTTTTTATATATGCTATTTATGTGTAGATATTTTGGAAATTAAGAATTTTGCGGAAATGAATGAAAAATTTTGGAAAACTCCTGACGGAAATGATATAGCACGAATTTTGTCTCGGTACTTCAAAATTATGAAAATTTCAATAGAAATTTCAATCCTCTACCCTTATTTCAATACTCATTTGTTTAGGGAGAAATGCTAAGATAAGAGAAACACCAAAACACAAAGATAGAGAATTTGTTTTTATTTTTTTTAGGGGAATGAAAGACTAATTCATTGATTGAGAATCATTATAATTAGAGTTTATATGGGCCTCCACATTTGGAGGAATAGAAGTAAAGAAGTCTAACACAAACTGGTCTAACTTGGCTTCCTAAGCTAGAATATGAGCCACTTGATTAGCTGTCCGTCCACCAAAAACCACTCTAGCTGCCAAAGCTTCTTGCAGCAAGTCTCTTAAATCATGAAGCAAAAAACCCAATTTGGAATGATCTAAGGAAGATCCATTAATCGCCAATGTCATATCCTTGCCATCAGTTTCAACGATCAATGGCGTAAGTTGGTGTTCAATAGCCATCTACACAGCTAGAAGCAAAGCTAATAGCTCTACATTCCTAGCCGAGCTAGATACTAGCACTGTGTGCCAGAAACTTCCCAAATAAGAACCCACATAATCCCTAAAAATGTTGCCCAGAGTTGTAAGCCCAGATTCCAAATCAAATGCAGCAACAACATTCAATTTAATAAAACCAATTGGAGGCTTTGTCCATCTAGAAGTTCTTCCCTGAACAGTAAGAGAAGCGGAAGAAAGACATGCAGATTTGTAGTCTGCCCATAGTCTTTGGCACAGCCTCTGTGACCAATTTGAAATCATCATCCCAAACTTTGGAATTTCTATTCCTCCAAGTTGCCCAAAGAATCATAATAGTAAGGGAGCAAAAGAATCAGGAGCTAATGAGTGGACATATACTAACCAATCCGCAACACATGAAGATGAGGAAGAGTTAGGCATATTGGCCTCTCGAAGCATACTTGCTGCATGAGTACAATCACGCAGTGCATGGATAGGGGATTCAACTTCCTCCTCACAAAACGGGCATTGGGTATCAATGTCAATACCTCTTTGGCTAAGCCTGCTACGTGTAGGAAGAATATTTGAAGTCACCTTCCAAGCACAAATTTGCACATTGCCTGGTACCAGAGCCTTCCAAATTTGGTTCCATAGAACTACACTAGAATTAGGAATTCCCTGATGGTCATTAAGGATTCTGCTTCTAGCAATATGATATGCAGATTTCACTATAAATTGACCCTTTTTATCACCACTCCAAATCCATCTATCATCATGATTCCGAGGACTAAGAGGGATAGCCTGAATTTTTTCAACCATATGCATAGGAAATAATTCAAATAAGAGATAAGTATCCCACACACCTGGGGAGAGAAAAAAGTCGGCAACAACAGTCACACTGTCTGTCCAGAACGGACTCAAATATTCCCCCAATAACCAAGGTTCTGACCAAATATTAGTCGTAAACCCGTTGCCAATATGTTTTTGGATGCCTGCTCGAATGATATCTCTAGCTTGTAAAATACTCCGCCAAGCATAAGAAGGTTGGGTACCCAAGGTAGCCTCCCAAAAAGTACCCTGAGGAATATAAAGAGCTTTGAAGAGCTTACGTACCAATAAGAGAATTCGGGTTTTGAACAAGTCTCCATCCTTGCTTAGCTAACATAGCCAGATTAAAAGTGAACAAGTATCTAAATCCCATACCTCCCATTCTCTTGGGTTTACATAATTCATCCCATGCACGTTAATGCATTTTTCTCCTCTTCTGTACCACCCCACCAAAACTGAGCACATAATTGATAGAGTTTCTGGATAAGATTCTGAGGCAAAAGATAGCAATTCATTATATAGATAGGCATTGCCTGAGTAACTACCTTGATTAGGACCTCCCACCTAGCAGCACTAAGTAACTTGAAGCCCCACCTTGTTAACTTCTTAGAGAGATTATCATTAATATAAGAAAAAGTATCAGATTTGGACCAGCCAACTAGAGTAGGAATACCCAAATTGTGATGCCCCGGAAATTCGTATTTATTTTTCGAGGATTTTTTGGAATTTAAATTGTGGTTATTGGACAGTCGTGGCTCGTGGATAGAGTGGAAGTGTTTCGGGAGAATAATTATTTGAAGAATATGGTTTTAGGGGGATTGCAAAGGTTGACTTTTTATTCGTTGGGATTCTCCGAAAACTTCCTTCACGAAATTTGTAGAACGCGTCGATACGAGTTCGTGGACATGTGATACATGACAATCAGAGTTTGTATGAGGAAGTTATGGCCATTGGAAAAAGTTTCCATTTTAGTATAAAAAAGGAATTTCCGGAAAATCTTTCATAATTCCATTTTCCTTTTCCGGAAACTTTCCTTCTCTCTCTCTTCTCTCTCGGCTGCACCTTCAGTATCTGAGTTTTTTGTCTGACCCGACCCGGCTTTTCCGGCGAACTCCGGTGGTGAAACTTTCCAGAATGGTTCGTCGTTGCCTTCCGCTCCTCCCTTTGGCATCCTCTAGCAGCGATTCTCCTCCACGGAGGCGCTGCAAGTCGGCAAAGTTCGAGGTTTTCGGTCCCGGCCGGAAATCCTTGCTCCGGCGACGGCACAGCTTCAAGCTTCCTTCTTTGGGTTCGTGGGAGCCTTCTGGATCGATCTATGGTGTTTGTTTGGATCGATTTACATGGAAATCAGTTCAACTCAGATTAAGCAAAAATTCAAAGCTTGTGAGGTAGTTTTCGACCCTTTATGCTTGTTTTCTGACTTTGAGATAGTTATGAAAATTCACAAGCATACTTAGATGAACATCTTTGATGTTGGAAGTTTTGTGAAATATTGAGTTTTGGCCGGCGGCGGTGAGCCACCCCCTGTGGAGGCTTTCTGGCGGCGTTCCGGCCATATTAGGAACTGTTTCTGATACTATATATCTTCTACTCGTCGATACGAGCGTTTCAATATATAATATGCAAATTTTGGAGTTCGTATGGATTTGTTATGATTTTTACAGTTTCATACCGGTTGATTTATTCGATCCGTGAGGATCTGAGCATCCGATAGACTTATGGTTTGGACATATCGATCGTGGAAGTGTTCCGAAGACTTTGGGAGGTCTCGGATGTGGTTTCTCCTCGATTGGCGCCACTTTGGGGATTTTAGTTCAAAACAGGGGTTTCGGACTTAGATCGTTTGTGAATTGTTACTAAGTTGAAACCATATGTGATTAGGTACTTGACGAAGTATTTGGACGGTTATTTTGTGGATTGGCTGCTTTGTTCTATATTGAAGACGCAGCGGGAGTTTCGAGGTGAGTAATCTCACAAGATTCATTAATGAACGAAATACACTTATTGTTTTGAGAGTTATTTATTAACGGCAAACTATAGTTGGTATTAGTAGGCATTCATGAGTGGATGACTACGTATAATATATATTTACGTGAAATATATATGTTTTGGTGGGTTTGTGGATTGATGAAAACAATATGCATGAAATGATGCTTTTTATTGTTTTGGGTTGTGGCTTTTGGAAAACAAATGATTTTGGAATTGTTGATTTGATTTGTTTTGAAAAGTGTTGAGAATTGGGAAAAGCATTGAGATTTGTGTATGAAAACAATATGCATGGAATGATACTTTTTATTGTTTTGTGTTATGGCTTTTCGGAAAATAATGATTATGGAAATGTTGATTTAGATTGTTTTGAAAAGCGTTGCGATTTGTGTAACATTTTGGGTCCAGTGCGACTTCTTTAAATGTTTTGCTCCAAGGGACTGTGTGGCCAGAGGAACGAAGGTCTATGACCTTGGGCAGAATATTTGGTAATCACGTCTTTGGCCGGACGAGTGGTTACGTTTCTGTTAGAGCTCTAGTCTGTCTGCCATGTCTGCCATATAGGTAATTCATGGGGTAGCGGGAATTGGTTATTGATAACTCATGACATTACGTGTTTTTAGGGAACAAGGTGTGAGTTGCTTCCTTATTAACGGTTTTTAAGGGGACAAGGTGCAAGTTTTTTTCCTTATTAACGATTTGATAGAAATCAAGGTGTGAGTTGCTTTCTATGGTACGATTGATAGAATTCAAGGTGTGAGTTGTTTTCTATGTTATATTTGATAGAAATCAAGGTGTGAGTTGCTTTCTATGGTATGATTATGGTACGATTGATAGAATTCAAGGTGTACGTGAGTTGTTTTCTATGTTATATTTGATAGAAATCAAGGTGTGAGTTGCTTTCTATGGTACGATTATGATACGATTGATAGAATTCAAGGTGTGAGTTGTTTTCTATGTTATATTTGATAGAAATCAAGGTGTGAGTTGCTTTCTATGGTATGATTGATAGAATTCAAGGTGTGAGTTGTTTTCTATGTTATATTTGATAGAAGCCAAGGAGTGTGTTGCTTTCTATGTTTCGTTTTAAAAGAAACCAAGATGTAAGTTGCTTTCTTTTATTTCGATTTGAAAGGAAATTAAGGGTGGGTTGTTCTCCTTTATTTCGTGTTTTTAAGGATCAAAGCGTGATTTGGCTTCTTGATTGAAACGTGCGGGTTTTATCCCGTGATTTTGTGTGAGTTGTTTTGAGTTACTCATACGAGCTTGCAAAAGCTTACCGGATTTGTTGTATAACAATCCGGTGCACTATTCAAACGGTATAGGGGTTAATCCTGCAGGTCAGGGTAATCGTGGCTGAAGCTGAAGTAGCTTGTTGGCAGCAGAACAAGTAGGAAGCAATTTTGGTTGGTTTTGCCATTGTTATGACTTCCGCTATGTAGTAAACTCTGAAGAGCATTTACGTTTTATTTTGTTGTTGACAATTTAATTCGTAAGCTTATGTAATATATGACTCTGTGGGCGGGTTAATATTGACATAGTGGATTCAAGGCATCAATGCGTATGTAGTTTAAAAGGGAAAAACTTTCCGGGTGCTTGGTATTGATAGTTGAACGATCACGCATATGTAATTATGAGATTATATATCGATTTTTATTTGTGTTAAAAATCAGGGGCGTGACACAAAGACTTTTCATGCTTATCAACCACCTGCACTCCCAAAATCCACGCCAAATTTACATGCAGATGAGGTTGCATACTGCCACTAAAAACCACGTTACTCTTGTGCAAATTAACCTGTTGGCCCCAGGCCTTCTCATAAATATTCAACAAGTCACGGATAATAGAACAATCCTGAGAAGTAGCATTAAAATACAACATACTATCATCAACAAATAGTAGATGGCTAATAACGGGAGCTCCATCACATATACGTAAGCTCTGCCATTGACCAGAAGAGACGGCATGACAAATCAAAGCAGACAAACACTCAGCACATGGCAAGAATAAATAAGGAGAGATAGGGTCTCCTTGCCTCAACCTACGCTGTTGTGTAACATATCCCCTAGGTACCTCACTGATAAGAAAAGAGTAGCGTACGGTAGATAAGCAAAACATGATCAGCTCTAGCCATGGAACAACAAATCCCACTTTGAGCATAATCTTTTGCAAAAAAACCCACTCCAGCCTATCATAGGCTTTGCTGATATCCAATTTGAGTGCCAAGAAGCCTTCTTGTCCCCTATTCAATTTATGCATATAATGAGCAACTTCAGAAGCTACCAACGTATTATCAGAAATCAATCGATTTGGCACAAATGCACTATGTTGAGAAGAAATAATATCCGGCAAAAATTTCTTGAGTCTGTTAGCACCTTGGAAGCAATTTTATAAACTACATTACACAAGGAGATGGGTCTCAAATATGACATATTCACTATCTCTTTTACTTTCGAAATAAGAGCCACATAAGTGAAATTTAAATCTGGCGGCATCTCCAAATTAGTAAGCATAGAAATCACTGCAGTACTAACTTCTGAACCAATTAGGTCCCAATAATTTTGAAAGAAAAAAGGTGACATACCATCAGGCCCGAGAGCTTTAGAAGGATGCATATGAAATAGAGCCGCTTTAACTTCATCCATGCCATATGGAGTTAGTAACTGTTCATTCATTTTATCCATTACCCTCCTCCAATAGTTTGCAACACCAAGTTTTAAGCATCTAAATCCGGAACCTAGGAACTAAAGATGGATTGGAAGTAGTCCAAAACAACAGACTCAATTCCTTGTTGTGAATCTTGCCACACACCGTTGTCATTAAACAACCCTTTGATTTTATTCTTTTGGCGCCGATTAGATGCCCTCTTATGGAAAAACCTTGAATTCCTATCCCCATCCTTGAGCCAAATTGCTCGAGAGCGCTAACTCCAATAAGTCTCATCAATGGACATAAGTTCATTCAACCTTCTGGTCAATTGTTGTTTGACCTCGGTATCATTCTGGTCAAAGGGTTTCTATAGCAGATCATTGAGTTGGGACCTGACACTCTCAACTTCCTGCCTTCTGCTTTGGAACACTATTCTATCTCATTCCAGTAAATCACCACCCACTCCTTTGATCTTACGGCACAACCGAAGCATAGGATCCCCAATTTGGGGTATACCCTAAGCCTCTTATACCTTCTGAGAGAAATCCTCATGTGCACATCACATCTCTTCAAACTGAAACTGTCTCTGAACTCCATTCCTCTGCTGCAACTCGCGTTGCACCTCCAAGAGGAGGGGAACATGGTCAGAGTGACTAGGAAACAAATTCACAACCCTAGAGAAACCAAATTCCGCCTGCTAAGCTTGGGAAAACGTACCTCTGTCTAAGCGCTGTTTGTTATTGGAATCGCTCTAGGTGAAAGGGCCACCAACAGCCCCCATATCTACAAGATGACAGTTCGCCAACGCTTGTCGGAAGGCTTGCATCTGACCATGACTGCAAAGTCGGCCCCCAGACTTCTCTCCAATCTCCAAAATCTCGTTAAAGTCGCCGGCTACGACCCATTTCTCATTAGGATCCCTAAATAGGGATCGTAACAGAGATAATTTTTTTAATTAAATCGACCCTAGAACCAACAAAGATCTGAGTTAGGGAGACTTGGTACCTAAATCTTAAAAAAGACTGGACAAACCCTTTTAAAGCTTTAGAGAAAGAATACATAACCTTTCTTGTAGATATCTAAATCATTGTATAATTATTTTTCCTTGTATGACTCAGTTTCTCTGCTTGTAATATTTATATAAAGAGACCCTATTATTAATTGAATACTATTAAATTGAGGGCTTCTCTTGATTAATCACGTGAACTATTAAATGGTGTGGGGGCATTTTGTTTTTATTTATTTTTGCTAGAAAGAAGTGGAGAGGTGGTCTATTAAGTTGAGGACTTCTCTTGATTAACTCAAGTGAACTATTAAATGGTGTGGAGGCATGTTGTTTTTATTTTTTGCTAGCAAGAAGTAGCGAGGTGGTCTATTAAGTTGAGGACTTCTCTTGATTAACTCACGTGAACTATTAAATGGTGTGGGGTTTTTTTTTTTTTTTGGGCTAGAAAGAAGTGGTGTCGTGGTTGACCAAGTTCAGTTTATAAATTTTCAGATAAGGATTTGGTATAAGTTATGCATAATATTAGGTGATTGATAATTATCTAATAGTATTTAATAATTATTTTAGTGTTTTAAATGTAACTAAGCAATCGAATTATCTAAAAGAGAAATTCTTAAGTAGGGCAAACGTACCAGCCACGTGGTACGCCTAGCCAATCAAGTTTTTCTATTTTTTAATTGTATTATGAAACTATCAATGTTTAATGAAAATAAAATACCCAAAACATCCATCTGCATAAGCAATGATTGGTTGAGCGTACCATTGAAAGAAACATGTAAATTATTTCATATTCCGAAACATGTGAATTATTTACCAACGAAAAAAACATGTGAATTCATCAATTTGTGTTTATTATTAAAAAGATTAAAATATATATTTAAAAAATAAAAACTGCTTAGGTGCCACCTAATGCCCCCTCTCGACTAGCGCCTAGTGATTTTTAAAACCTTGATATTTCCGCATTTAGAATTAGACATTTACTCCATGTTCCTATGAGAAAGGCAATAATTCCCTATCAAGGGAATTAGAGACGTCCAACATACTTACTCACAAGTCATACTTATGAGGCAGGTAGGCAGCTGCGTATCGCGCTGATCTCGTAAGGCGGTGTCCGACTAGGCGCTTGGGCGCTAGTCCCCTCTGGACTAATGATTTTTAAAACCTTAATATTTCCGCATTTACTAATTCCCCTGTTGATAGAGAATTAGACATTTACTTTGTGCGCCTATAAAAAAGGCTCGAATTAGAGATGCCCAAAATATCTACTCATGATGTCCAAAATATCTACTCATGAGTCACACTTATGCGGCAGGTAGGTAGCTGCGTATTGCGCGGCTGATCTCGTCAAACAAATCCTGCCCTGCCCTTTGAGAAAGCAAACAAATTTTCAGTACTGTAACCAACATCACCATCATCGCCAGCCAATACCTCCAACATCAAACTCTCAATGCCTCACGCCATTATTTTAAGCCAGATTTTGCAGGCGTGAAATTATTATTACACTAAAAACAAAAACGAGTATATATCACAGTGTGAGCAGCGAGCTCATCATCAACGACTTTCACAAGTTCAATTCTTTTATCATTTTCCAAAGTCGGGGACGCCACCTTGGACCAAACCCAGCCCGCCCGCCTTCACAAGACCATCCTCGTTATTTATTCCCCACTTCTTCACTTGCACCTCTGTCGCTCTCTTTTTTGGGGATTTCGGATTCTGCCAGATTTGGGGTTTGGTTCAGATTCTGCGATTTGGGTTCTGTGATTCGCCTCAGATCGCGAGATGGGTAGTTTGGGGGCTATGCTGAAACACCCAGATGACATTTACCCTCTTTTGAAGCTCAAGATGGCGGCCAGGCACATCGAGAAGCAGATCCCTCCCGAGCCTCATTGGGCTTTCTGCTACACCATGCTTCACAAGGTCTCCAGGAGCTTTGCTCTCGTTATTCAGCAGCTCGGTACGGAGCTCCGTAACGCTGTAAGTTCTTATCTTTTCTTTTGCTCTGATCATTGTTGTGATTTGATTTGATTTGAAGATTTTAATCCATTATGGTTTGGGGGTCTCGATCGATTTTATATGGTGTTGAAAATGTTGATCATGTTATGTATTACAATATAGATGATCTATAAGTCAATTTTTATTTTTTCATTAAAACATGATTACTTAATTGCTTTCTTTGACTAAGTGAGAGATTGAATTATTATTACATGTTTGTGACTTTGTGGTCTTCTGTATTTCTGGCAAATAACTCTCACTTGGGGAAGTCATTGTTGTTCACTACTATTCTTACTTGTTGCATACAGTGCCCACGGACCAACGTATTTCATTTCTATTGTTGCTTGTGTCACCTTTCTCCCTTGTGCTGACTTTTTTGTTTCCTTTTTTTGTAATTGCAGGTTTGTATTTTTTATCTGGTTCTTCGAGCTCTAGACACTGTTGGTAAGTATCTTTTTTTTTTTTGGTCTTAACGTAACTCTTGATTATGTCTGAAAGATTCAATTTGGCTTGTTTCAGCTTAAGTCTCTATACCATTCATTAGCGTTGTGCATGTGGTATTGTTTGTTGGGCAAAATGTCAGCATAGCATTTACTGAAATTTGACTTGATTAGACACTAGGCAAAAATGATAATATATATATTTTTTCATGTGTAGCTTTATGAACATTATTTGGTCCATTTCCTAATTCTTTAAGCTCATATGATAATCCATTCTATAACTAGATGATAGATTCTGTTTCTGGGAGGATATTGCCCCCACATTGTTTTGAGGAATGACCATACATTTCTCTTTGGTTGCAATTGATAATTTTTGTGGTATAGGATGTTTAAATACCTAAGTTCAATCACTAAGTGGAAAGTGGAACTAGACAAATTAGTTCTCAATGCATGCTACTTCTGTAACAAAATAGTGAATCAAAGACTGCTTATCCAGCTCATAGTTAATGAATCAAAGACTGCATAACATTGCTTCACTAAAACTAAGAAACAAAGATCATGCCTACTCACGGTTATATGCTTCGATGTTGTATTAGCATCACCTTTTAATTTGTTTAACTAGGGCCAGCACAGAAACTATCTGCTGTGATATAGAGTCTGCTCCTATTTCATGTTGATTACTTGCGTGACTGTTAATAGTAGTGTAATTTAACTTGTTCCTTCAATTTCCCCACTCTGGTGCTAATGTATTATCTCAATTCTAAATGATGTAATTTATTCTGGTGGATTCTTTACAGAGGATGATACAGCCATAGAGACAGACGTCAAACTTCCTATCCTGATAGATTTCCATCGTCACATATATGATCCCAAGTGGCATTTTGCATGTGAGTGATTTCAGACTTGAATACTCCATCCTTCATGTTTTCTATCTGTATATTCGTGTAGACAAAACAATACTATGGATAACTTGTAATGTAGTTGTAAACTTGTTCTGATGAACGATAAACAAAGTTTATTTTTTTTATTTCCTAAAATGCTAAACATTGGTTAATTTCTTTTCTTTTCTACTTTCATTGTTTGTACGTATTTTTGTTGTTTAATATTAAGTGCACTGCAAAAGCTCTTGGATTTACAATTATTAAAGAGAAGAGAGAGAGAAAAAAAAAACACACACACACACACACAAAACACAAGGCTCAGGTACTTTTGTTTTAGCCTGTAGGTCTGTGTTGAGTAAGTTACTTGCATGTTAATTTGTAAATTGAAATCATGGTCTGCTTGCTCAATTTAGCTGTCTCTTTGTCTTAAGGTGGTACAAAGGAGTACAAAGTTCTCATGGACGAGTTTCATCATGTTTCAACTGCTTTTCTGGAACTTGGGAAGGGGTAATTTCTTTTCCTTAAAATATTTCTCTATCATTGGAGTTTTCATTCGACACTATTTGATGAGCAATCGATATGCTATTTTGCAGTTATCAGGAGGCAATTGAGGATATTACCAAAAGAATGGGGGCAGGGATGGCAAAGTTTATCTGCAAGGAGGTTTGTCGTGCATTTATTCCGTAGGAAGCTTGGTGGATGTTTTATAATGTTTTTCATGATTCTCATGCTTATTTTTATATCAATGTCACAATAGATGCTCATGCGAACACATAGGCTGATGTTATACATTCTAATAATGAGCTCCTAAAGTTGCTTAAGGGATCATAAGCAATTTGTTTTTTTTTCGACCTCTCATTTCTACTAAGTAACACCTTATATCTTACTTCCGGGAAAGACCCTTTCTCAGAGGCCTTTTAGCCTTTTGATCAATTGCATTGTTTCTTAATGCTTGTTGACATGTGCATGAGATTATATACAATATACTAAATTTGTTATTACACGCACATATATACATAAGCATGGGATGTAGTTATATTTTGAGTGCTATTTTACAAGTCTTTCTAAAAGGGACTAAATGTAGATCAACCAAGAAATGATTTATGGCACTAAATGTAGATCAACCAAGATATGATTTATGGCTACATTTTTTTTTAAACTAGGATTTTATTAAGCAGCTTCAAAATTATGAGTTAATACTTGGAACTCTACACTAAACAGAAGTTCATATTCTGTGGTCAACCACATAGTTGAGTGTGTCCATAGTTTATAAACATCTATAAGTTATCTAATCTATGGACCATAATTTGTGCCTATATGGACATAGAAGTCTTTGTATCCTGGGAAACCAGATCCTGCAATGAAGTGCTTAATATTTTCCATGCATGAGTCTCCTATTCCTAACTGCATTAATAGTATGATTTTTGCACAATTTGTAGAAAGGTCAAGTGGACCTCTACTTATATTTCCCCTCATCTTGCAGGTAGAAACAGTTGATGACTATGATGAGTACTGCCACTATGTGGCAGGACTTGTTGGTTTAGGTTTGTCCAAGCTTTTCCATGCTGCTGAATTGGAGGATTTGGCTACGGA
>LYNE01000604.1:48401-59909 GCA_001662545.1 Rosa x damascena
CTGCAATTCACCCAATCAACGGATTAACAACCTAGATGTGCCTACATAACAAAGATATAAGTTTGAGGGATTTTCAAAATTGATAGTAATGTCAAAATTAACACTTACTGCTCAAAGAAGATTACCTCCGACGATTCAATTGAAACAATTAGGGGTTTCGAAGATCTAGGGTTTGGAGTGTTTCCGGGTGAGAACTGAGATGGTTGTTGATGAAGAGAAATGCAAATGTTTTGGGCGAGAGAGAGAGAGAGAGGTGAGGGTTAGAAAGGGTTTTTCTGATCTACTGTGTGGGGCTTAAATCAAGGCACGTAAAAGTGACACCTAATTAAATGCAAATGTTTTTGTTTATATACTTCATCTATACTCTCTACGTTACTTCACCGTAGTTTTATTTTATTTTTTTTATTACAAAGGAGGCCAAGAAGGCCTAAACTGGAGAAAGAGAAAGAAAACTAGCCCTCTGGGCTATCCCTAACTCTCCTAGGCTCTGTTTGAGATTGATTTTAGAGGTGTTTTTGAACATGCTTCTGCTTTTGGGCTTATGCTATGTTGTTTGGTAAATTGTCTAGAAGTGGCTTTTGGTCCAAATTGATTCTCCTAGCAGCTGAAATTGAGAAGCATCCAAGTACCAGCTTTGGGAAGCTGCTTCTGTGGAAACACGAAGTGAACAGGGATTGATTAAATGAAATTTACTCTTTATTCCTATTATGTCCTCATCTTTTCTATGACTTTACCTTGACCCAGATAGGGTTTTGTTATGCTCAGCCTCCTCTGCCGTCAAAATTGATTTCTCTTCCCAGCCTCCTCTGCCGTCAAAACTCAAAACACAAATAATCATCGATCGATCTCTTCCCAGCCTCCTCATCCATCGCTCCTCCGCCACACGCCCCAAACCCAAAGCATTCCCGGACCCCAGAAGGAACCCAAAGCATTCCCGGACCCAAAGCATTACCTCCTTTCGTACTTGGTAAGCTCCTCATCAGAACCACTCTCCACATCTTCCTTGTTTTTCCTCCTCCCAGCATATATTATCCCATTCGAAGTTCCTATAACCTAGTCATACAATCCGACGAAAACCCCACTGACATAAGCGGCGTAGGGAACCAAGTAACCATCAATTTCGCCTAATCACAGCTTCGCAAGCCTACCAAGAACCACTCTATCTCCGCCTCTCTCTCTCTCTCTCTCTCTCTCTCTCTCTCTCTCAAACCCAATAGCAAATTGAGCCGAATGTTTTTGTCTTCAGCGAATCAAACTCACTGTAAGTCCTCTCCTTCTCCATCTTTCCCCAAATTTACAGTATATTGCTGTTGCAAGCTTCGATTCACTGCGCTTCTTATTGTTTGTCTCCTCTAAAGTTCTTAATTTTCCCCATATGCGTCACCTGCAGAACAAGTAGCAACAGATCGAAACAACTAGCTTCTTATTGTTTGGTCAATTTGTCGTATTTTGGGTACCAAATTTCCGCACACAGAGACGAGGTAAGTAAGATTCTGACACTTTTCAATTCAATTCCAGTCCCTCCAATTATTTCACCTTTTGATTTCATTTCTTTGATTATGATGCTACCTGGGTATTTTTTTTGGCTACTGGTTCTTTTATATGTATATATTTCAACCTTTGCATACTAGTGTGAAATTGATATATTCTGGTCCCTAGCTCTTTATTGAATCCTATGGTTTTAAACAAAGGATATATCTAGCTCTTTATTGTGGTCAGCAGCTTTGTTTTGTGAGGATCGTGTTAGGTGTTGGATATGGTAGTTTATAACTATTGTTTGTTTACTATAAGCATGTGTTATCTTTAGATGGGAAAGAAGAAATCCACCGGTACTGAAAATGAGGGATCTGGAAAACAAAAAACCACACAGCCGAATGAGGTAGTAGCTATATTTTGTGATATAGCTGCTAAGGAAGTGGCCAAGGGAAACAGACCTGGTACACCATTTGATAAAAAGGGATGGTCAAATGTTATCATGGCCTTTAAGGAGTTAACCGGAAGGGATTACGATAAAAGGCAACTAAAAAATAAGTGGGATTCACTTAAAAATGATTGTAATTGTGGAGTTCACTTTTGCATAAGGAAACTGGTATTGGATGGGATCCGGCTAGGAAAACTGTCGACGCACCTGCTGAATGGTGGGAATCCAAAATTCAGGTGTGTATTTTTCCTTCTCTGCTTGTGGTAGTATTTTTTTTTTTAAATTTCTATTTTTATATTGAATTTTAAGTACATCAAGCTGCAACGTAGAAGGTGCATAAATAAGTGACGGGTAGGAAGGCTATGTTTCTTGGGTTTGTCACTAAAAACCATAAACATGTCGATGCACTTTTGTTGGTTTAATTTTGTTTTTCTTCTGAAAATATGGAGTTGCTTGTGTATCAAAATTAAGCATGGCCTGTTCTCTGTGATGCTAAGGTTTGTGAGTTGCTAGTTGATGCCATTGCTGAAATGCTAGCTTAATCATTTAGTGTGTTGGTTGAACTCTTTATGTAGGATATATTCTCTTAAAGCATCTGAGCATATGCTCCTATTATTCATTTTTGGTAAACAACTGCATAAAAAAATCACTTTTAGGTAATTGTACAATTAGCTTTGTCTCCCACTTTCATCAGTGCCTTGTAGCTCTTTCGGCTTCTAATGAACTAAAATTTGATGCCATACTTGTCTTTTCTGGATCTCGATTCTTCACTTTGTTTTTTACACTCAATGATAAATGGGTCCTAATGTGTTTGCTCAGAGAATTGATTATTGCCATCTTGTTACAGTTTGTCTGCATTGGCTCTAAAGATAGTGTTCAGCTACATGTTTATAATTGATTTTAATTATAAATAGAAACTGGTACCGTGGTAAGGTGCTACAAATACAACATGGAAATGTAATTTAATATATGCATTCGGGTTTGCATTTGCTGCTAAGTTTTTGTGATCAATATTATCATAAGTAACAATCTTCTCTTATCTTCTTCTTTTGTAGATCAATCCACAATATCGCAAGTTTCGGGACGTGAGAATTAGTCCTGAAATGATGGCTGTTTATGACAACATGTTCAGGGGTAGCACAGCCCTAGGTCACTTTGTCATGATTCCCTCAGCTACTATAGATATTGAAGAGGTTGTGGAGGATTCAGAGCATAATTTAATTTGTAGAGATGATGAAGAGGATTTTGACCAAGATAATGAACGTAGAGGCAAAAAGAGAACAAATTTGGAGCGCCAAATAGAGACTGATAAAGAAAAAAAAGGAAAAGGAGTTATGGGAGGGCCAAAGGGGAAGAAAGAAAAGGTGGGAGGTGCGGCGAAATTGTCTAAACAAATCGATCGTCTTGTTGATGTAGTCGAGAGTAGGAGTACAGCCACATCTGTACGTGATAATGGTACCTCACAAGGAATTAGTATTCAAGAGGTGATGAGAGTTGTTGCAACATTACCAGGAGCAGAAACCGGTACCAAGCTATGGTGGTTTGCAACGGAGTTGTTCTGCTCTCAGGAGAAGCGAGAGATGTTTTCTATTATGACAGATGCTGATCTCAAGCTCCAGTTTCTAATTCTTAATCAGAAAAAAGCTGAAAATTAAGTAGGCTGATCCTACTTTGTAACATGATGCATGTTGCTTGTCGTTTAGACCTAAGCTGAGCTCTTTTCTATTTTTGTGATTTTTCGGGTTTGAAAGATTGATTGTTGTTCATTGTTAATGCTATATTATTTTACTAAGTTGAAACTAAATTTGATGCATCTTTTTATTAAAACTGATGGTTGTTTGGTTCTTTGAAGTTTCCTTTGATGTGAATGATTAGTTTAGTTTAGGGAGTCTGCTGCACCAAAACCTGCCTTTCTATTTTGTATCTTGCATGATGATTAGTCAAAAGCTTGCTGTTTAGTTTTTATCTTGCTGCTCAAGTACATATACATGCTTGTCTTCCTACAACCATTTTATATTTTTAATTTGATGAACAAGTAAACATTGGCAGGTTTGTTTTGTGAAGTATGGATGCTTCTGGAGATGAGGAGGAGATAGATCAAATTATATGTCTATGTGGTCGTCTTATTCAAGTCTATCTTGAAAAGTACATTCAGAAAACTCCATGCTGTATGACAAGCTCCTAAACAGGTTACATTTGGTTAATGGAAGTGTTAGAAGGCAATGAAAGTAGGTGTTATAATCAATTTAGGATGGATAAACAAGTCTTCATTGTAACATCCCGAACCTGAATTCACCGGTTTACTAGTCATTTGGACAGTAAACGATATTTACTTTCACGTACTTTTACTGTCGTTTCAGTACTTGTAGTGGCCCTAAAAGTTAACTTTTTGGTCGGGTCAAAATTTGAGAAAATGTTCTTCATGAAAGTTGTAGAGGACGTTAAACCGAGCTCGTGCATATGTGGTACGTAAAAATTGGAGTTCATATGCGAAAGTTATGAGCGAAATACGAAAGTTACTGTTCATAGTAAGTTTCTATAAAAGGTGGAAACTACTGTGGTAAGTTTCCATTTTCGGAAACTTATCGAGTTTTCTCTCTCCTCTCCCCAGATCCTTTCCTCCTCTTTAGCTCGATTTTTCCTCCACCGATTTCTTCCTCCTCCGGCCACCCCATGACGGAATCCATGCACCGGCAAGCTCGCCTCCTCCTCCTTGTCACACCTGCAGTGGTGTTTTTCGATGACTCGGCCGGAGGAGCTTGGATTTGAGCCGTGAAGCTCACTGTAGCAATTTGGAAGTTTTGTCGATTTCCGGCGATTCCGACCATCTCCGGCCACCTAACCGGCTTCGAAGGTGCAGTTTTCGCCAAGGATCATTTTCCCCCTTACCTTGAGCCATGATTTGCAGTGTAGAGAGAGAATCGATCAAAACCCGATCTCAGGGTTCTTGGATTTTCTGGGTTTTCTTTACAGGCCAATTTCGAGCACTTGAAGGTAAAATTGGAATGTGCTGTAGTTGAGAAACTTGTTGGGTCTGTTGTGATGTTGCTGCTGCCAAAATTTGGTGGCCATCGGAGGTGGTGGCCGCCGGCGCGTGGAGGCAAGTAGGGCAGTTTTCTGACTTCGATTTTTAGCCTATTAAATCCTATAATTGATGTAGAGCTCGTAAATGTGAATTTGGTTGGAATTGAAGAAAAGTTGTGTTGATTATGAAATTTCCGGAATTTAGAATTTTCATTACCGATTTACGAGAATCCGACCGTCGGATATCTCTCGGTTTTGCCTTGGAACCTTTAAATTAACGAATTGGTATTAGCGGTATAATTTGGGTTGAATCCGAGAAGAAGTGAAGATGTGATTATGAGGATTTGATTTTAGGAATTGTATTTAATTACTGAATAGTTATTCATGAATTATAATTGTGTACAGGGCGATATACCGAGCTATTGCTCGATGAAGGAACTCGTATGCGTGATCACCTAAATAGTACTGTGAGTGGACATTTATTTTAAATTAAATGTGCATGCAGTATATTATTATTTTTCCGATTGAGGTTTAATTTATTATTTGAATTATTGAGTGTTATGATTTTATGAGCTTGATTTCTTGAGATTTATTATGCTCTATGAGTTACAGGATTTTTTAGTGGATTTCCTTCCCAAAGGCTTTCAATAGATTTTTCAAGCTATTTATTTATGAGTTATTGAGTTGGGAAATGATTTTCGGGAAGTGACTGATTAAGAAAATATTATGAGAACTATTGATTTCGAATATCGGTTTTTATGATGATTCATGAGTACGAATGTTTCATCGAATATTTGAGCATGATTGAATTATCGAGATTTATTGAAATTTTGAGCTCCGCACTTATCAGCCTTGAAGTTAGATTGAGATTTCTTTCCGAAAGCATTTATTGGTTTACAGAGTATTTGATTTATGCTTTCGAGGATTTATTGTGATATTTAGGTATGAGTTAGCAAGATAATCCTGAGTTATACTTTCGGTGAATTATTAATGATTTATTGAAGTAATATCGAGTTTTTTTACGAAAGCAAGTAATTGAAAGAGGTTGTTTCCAGTTTATTGAGGAGGCTATCTTCGGCGCATGCGTATATTACCTTGTTGGCAGTCCCTTCTAGGTAATAGTCTAGTTGGCAGTCCCTTCCGGACTACATCCCGGTTGGCAGTCCCTTCCGGTGAGTCACCTGGTTGGGAGTCCCTTCCGGTGAGTCACCTAGTTGGGAGTCCCTTCTAGATGACATGAGGTAGTTAGTTGGCAGTCCCTTCTAACTACCTGTAGTTAGTTGGCAATCCCTTCTATCCACCGCCTCCTAATCTGGTTGGCAGTCCCTTCCGATGAGTCATCTGGGTGGCAGTCCCCCCCTGATGACATGAGATGACTAGACAACAATCCTTTCTAGTCATCAAACGAACATCTTGAAAAGGATGTTTTAAATAGGATTGAGGATGAGATTTTAAGAGAATGCAAGATGCTCTATTTTTACGTGATTAAGATTGCAGTAAAGATGATGATTGAAAGTATTTACAAGATTGTTACTGCATGCGAGGTTTTAGAGAATAACTTGGGAAAACATTAAGTTTTACTTATTCATTCGAAATTACTTAATTTTTGTCCGCTCACTCTAACGATTTTTAAATGTTTTCCCCTGGGCCCTTTGGTTTTAAATGTCCAGTTTGCAGGCCAGTTTAGCTTGAGGTCGAGCGTACATGGGGTTGAGGCATAGCTGTCATAGCTTCCGCATTATAAAAGTATCGGTCCTTTATCTTGTATTCTATTCTCTTGTACGCCTGTACATTAGATTGCTCGGATAACTTATGAGATTAATATTCTTAAGTTTAGAATTGTTTGTGAAATGGGAGATGTTGTGATATAGGGAGCATGGTGGCTCTAGAAGAATAAGGGTGGATTATTTTAGAAGTGTAAATGTCTTTCTACAGGTTTTTGGGTAGTCCACTTTTAAATGGAGTTCCGCCAAATTTTTGGTAGAATTTCTTCTGAGGTGGGCCCCGCAGGGCTACTTTGGATTTTCAAGGTGAAATCTGGGGCGGGTCCTGTCATTTATGATGCTTGTAAATGATTTGGAAAAGATAATGAAGGGTTCAAGAAACATGAGTATCTTTGAAATGTTGGCTATGTTCCTTTATATTTTGGGACAAGGTCAAACTAATAGGAATACACAAGAATGTTTTCAACGTTCTGGTGAGACGGTTAGTAGGTATTTTGATATAATGTTAGAGATTTTCTATAATATGGCAAAAGTGCTCATAAAGCCATTGGATCCGGAATTTAGGAGCATTCCACAAGAAATTCTCACTGATTCAAGATACATGCCTCATTTTAAGGTATGTATAATGTACTACCCTTTGAAAGATGTTATCCTTATATAAATGCTTCCTAATTTGGTAGAAAACCATTTTTTTTTATTCAAGTCTATTATACTAATTTGTAGGATTGCATTGGTGCTATCGATGGTGTTCATGTTCAAGCTTCGATATCTCCATGTGATCAGGTGCCATATATTGGAAGTAAAGGGATACCCACCCAAAATGTATTGGCTATATGCAACTTCGACAAGCAATTCACATTTGCATGTGCATGGTGGGAAGGCACCGCCCATGATAGTAGAGTATTCTTATCAGCTCTACACAATCCTCAATCGAATTTTTCTAAACCCCCAAATGGTATTTTTTTTTCCTAGAATTACACAAATAATAACTTATAATCTTTTATTTTACCGAGATCAATAATTCCTTATAATTTATAATTTCAAGAAAATACTACGTGGTGGATGCCGGATATCCACAAATGAAGGGTTATTTAGGACCATATAAAGGTGAGCGGTACCACCTTCCACATTTCTGTAGAGGTGATGAGCCGACCCACTAGTACAAAAATTGAATCAGACGACACCTCTCAGACGACACATTACAGTTTTCTGTCATCTGATTGATTTTTATTTTTTTGTACGTCGTTTTATAAAACCTGTCGTCTGATATGGAATTATAAACTAGTTCACAAGACGTTTAAGGATAAAACTGTTGTATGACCCTAAAAAAATTGAGCGGCAAGTTTCCCACCATGTCTGTGGTGCCAAACCTTATCTCAAACCCGAAATTTCCCCCCAACATGTATTAATCATACGACGAGAAATAATAAAACTGTGGTTTGATTAACATGTTTGGCAGAAAGGAAGGAGATTTCCCACCATCAGTTTTCTCCAACTCCCCCAACGAGGGAAGTCAAATTGATAGGAGACAAATTTCAAATTTAAAACTCATGTACTCAGACCACATTGTTATAAAATTCTGTTGTGTGAGTCTTCATAGAGCTTGTCCAAATTCATAGTGCAGGGCTTGAAACCCTACACTTAAGCAAAAAAAATAAAAAAAATAACAACAGACCCTTACTCCTCACTCTTGACAGCACTCCACTCTCTCTCGATACAAACCCGAAACCTTTGCTCTCTTCTTCGACAAAGCTCTCTCTCTCTCTCTCTCTCTCCTCAACAATCCCCGACCTCTCCCCTCTATAGACGCTATCTCTTCTTCGACAAACCCCAACCAAAGCGCTCTCTCTCTTCGACAAAACCCGACCAAAACCTAATGGGTAATTCGAGCTCTACTCCGACCGGGCTCAGGCCAACATCAAATCCAAAAATCTCACAGGTAACAACCCCCCTCTCTCTTGCAATTTCCGATGCCTAGTCTTCCTCATCTTTTTCTTTCGTTTCTGAGACCTAAAATTGCGTTTATTGTGTGAACTGATTGATTTGGGGTTTTCTGGTTTAGAGGCAGTAGAAAACCTAATGGGTAACCTCTAGGGTTCTTCAGATCTTTCGACAGTGGTGTGTTGCATTTGGCGGAATCGAAATTTAGCTATGGGTAACTGAGATTTGAATTCGAACATTGGAGCTGTGGATTTGGGATTGAAGGCAAAATGTCAAATTGGGCCTAAGAAGGTAACTAAGAAGGTTTCTGGGTAAGTGGGTATTAAGGCTTTGCAGTCAATCTATTTCTGTTTGCTTGATAAATTGATATGGTTAGGTTGTGAGGAAACTAGGAAGGTTATAATTCTGTTTCCAAATAGAGAGCTCTAGAACTGGATGTTTGTCCACAATCTCAGGCTAAGCTTCGCAAAACCTCTTAAGTGCATGATTACTAGAGTTTAGGCATAGAAAGGATGTTATGAAAACCTTTTTACTCTACTTTTCATGTCATATTGTATCATCATATCTGTATCATGTGAGTTCAAGCCAGCCTTTGATCTTTCTGCTTGCATTTTATTCCTTCTCTAGCCTTTGATATTGTTTCATCATATTTGTAATGAAAATTTTAAGACCTCACTAACTAACAAAATTTTAATATGTAGATTTTAGTTATTTAAATACAATACACTGATTAATTGACTGAAAATATTATGAGGCGATCTTTTGCATACTTTATGCTCTTTGATAAGAGGATCTTCCCCATATAACCCTAAAGTTCTGATCTCTTTAATTAGCTAGGAACAAAAGCATCCAGCTAGCTTTATGCAAAGGAGTACTTGTGGTAATGGATGATTGAGTTCAGACTTCAAACTTTACCTGCACAATCATAAGGTTGATTTTAAGTTAATAATGGAAGTTGTGGCTGGGAATGTCTTTTTTTTTTTTTTACTTTGACAGTAAGCAAAAAGCTAGAGATAAGTGAAGAAATTGACTTCTATAGTCTAAGTACATGACATATTTAGAGTAGAACACTCCTATCTTCTAAGTACTTGACATATTTAGAGTAGAACAGCTTCACGAAGTTGGATAGGCTATTTGAAACACTTTCATATCAATTTCAATTTGTTGGTGTAGGTAAACTGGTCTGAATTATGATAGAAATTTCAGATGTAACATGAAACATACTTTTGTTAAATTTTAAGCTAACATTTTGATCATCCTTTGTGAAAAGATGAAATGAAAACAGAGTACTACTACACCATCTTCTCAGCTTTGGTCCTTGAATTCTCAGCTTTCATTGCAAACCCTAAAAACTTGGGTTCGTCATCAGCAAGGTCATTAGGTAGGTGGATTTTTTTCTCTGATTCTCAATTTTTATTGACGATTGTTTAATTTTTTTTGATGCATGTGGGAATTTTCTTTTATATATATATTTTTTTATGCAGGAATAGATTCGTCCGAGGGTCAGGAAAGAACACTGCATTCGGTAAGTGTTTTTGCTAACTACACTTTTGTTGGGGAGTGATTAATTTCCCCCTTTGAATTTAGCATGAGAATTGATTTTAGTTCAATTTACAGGAGATCAGTTATTGAGCGGAGGAGAACAGGACTGCTTTGATCTGGGTTTGTTTTGGCTTCCTGCAAGTGCAATGGGTAATTCTAAATCTATCACTATGAATATCAAGAGTTTTTTTTGGTTTGCTATGAATCTAGGCTGAAGGAGAGGATATCATTATTTCTAGACGGAAAGAACTTAAAGGATAATTGTATGAGTTACAAGTGTTTTAAATTTTAAAATATAGATATAGGAGACCAGCAATTTCTGTTGCAACCTTTGCTCTTCCAAATTGCTCCGTACCTTTTTCATTGTGTGGTGGATGTTCAAGTTTATGGTTTGGAATGTAAAGACCTGAAAACAAAATAACACATGCTTTTGATCTTCAAGTTGTATCATGTCATAGAATGTGCTTGATCATTCCACCAACATATATTTTTCAGTTTGTGGCAAGTTTTGGTAGTATTATTATTCTTTTATTTTTGTTTATATTATAAGTCCCAATCAATGTGTTGGGGCAACGTGGGCTCTGTCCCGAATTGCAGACCTTGTGTTTGTTTATCTATGGACGAAATAGTTATGGAGCAAATAGTGTAAATTAAGTTGAACTTTCTGAATGACTTAATGGAAGACATGTGAAGCCACGGACATGTTGATACAATGTAATTTAACTTAATAAACAATTTCGATCAATTTTATTTTGCACGTCTTCCATTTCATTTACGGATAACTTAATTGTTTTTATTCCAATTTTGATCCACAGCATAGCGCGGGTTTGTTTTCTAGTTGATACTACAAGTTTGTTTACACATCTTTTAGTTAGCCTTTGGTAGTTGTGTAATAGTATTAATAATACATGTCCAAATGTAGGTGATTTTGGTCTTGCTAAAATGTTGACTTCTGATGATCTAGCTTCCTCTGTGAGTATCTCAGCTCATACATACAATTTTATATTTACATGCTGTCCTTCTGTGTGATTCATGATTTTTCTGCTTCACATACATGTAGGTTGTGGGAACTCCGAGTTATATGTGCCCTGAGCTTCTTGCCGATATACCATATGGTTCTAAGTCAGATATTTGGTCTCTACGTGAGTTTCCCCTTTTCCTTGGCAGCTCTTAACATTTGGTGACTTAATCAGCATACCTCCCCACCTCTGCTGCACACAATTTATGTGTTACTTTTTAAGAAACACATAAATGTAATGAAATGCATATTCCAGGGTGCTGTATATATGAAATGGCCGCTCACAAGCCAGCATTTAAAGCCTTTGTAAGCCTCTGCAGATTTTGAGTTGGTCAAAT
>LYNE01000604.1:60071-79862 GCA_001662545.1 Rosa x damascena
AATATGTTCTTAGCATTTGGATACAAACCCACTCATTGTGTGTTTGCATTTCATTCTTGTATCTTTCATAACATGATCACACTTAGGGGGAGTATTAATACTTGGACTATCTTTCTCTGATTGATTCGACTTGGGCTAGTGTCTACTGTGCCTCATCTATGTGTGATCCTCCTTCTACATTGCTTCCACTACGTAAGTTACTTTTGTCATTCCTATTCAAAAAGGCGGAGAAAGCAGATTCATAACTGTGATAACGTTATTCTATCTTATGCATTTTAACTAATGTGTGATAAAGTTTCAGGAATGAATGAATGAAGAGTTGTGATGTTTCTCAAGTACTTGTTGAGGGGGAGTTTACATACGGCAGAGCAGTTTTGTATAGGGAGGCCAAAGGGGGAGATTGTTGGTATACGGTTTTTTTATTGGCATTCCTATACAAACTAATATGTTGTTTTAAAGATGCTGTTAAGGGAAATTATCTTTTGGTTTCAATGTTTATTTAGAAAAGGTATTCCCGTGGCTTTTAAGGTGATGTAGTGTAATCCTAAGTTTTCTAGGACTTGATATTTTATTTGGTCAATATTCAATCACCAAAATCCTTTCCTATTAGGAGTCTATTAGGGTTGGTGTTGCTTCTACACATATATAGAGGATGCAAACTGCACAGGCAGCGGATGAGGAATGCAAGAATAATTGAGAGTCTTGCTTGATATTGTGTCGTGATAAAAATCCTGAACACTTGTTCCTTGGTTAAGTGTATAGGTCAGTTGCTCATGCGTATGGAGTTACTTGTGATCTGAAGAGTTGTTGTGAAGCAAGAAAAGGAAAAATCGAAGAACAATCAAGTGAAGAAGGAGTTTGAGATTGAAGACAAACTGCATATTAGTTTTGTCTATTCATTGTAGCCGCGCCAGTGCTATTTGAAGTTGTAAAGAACATATCCTTCATCATAATTCAATTGTTCTTATTTTGGGTTCTCAAGAGTAAGAGCCCCGCAGTGTTTTTAATCTCATATTTGAGATTTTCATTGCATAACCAAAAATCTGGAGTTTGGTTCGTTATCTCTGATTTCTGCCCAGTAGGGATTGATCCGTATACTGCAATCCCCATTTTCTAGAAAACGTATTCTGTCCTTGTATTTTCAGCATGTAATCCCAGGTCATTGAGGATTCAGTCTGATTATGAGTTGACTTCATGTGTTGCATAATGTCTTTTAAGCTGCTTGGACTTGTTTCTTGGTTTTGTGGATTGCAAAGACTTGGATTTGTTTCCCCCCTATTTTGGTGTTAATCATGCATGCTTCTGTGTAAGAAGCTGTCAAGGGACAATTATGGCGCCTACATGATCCCCAAGGGAAGCCACCAGGTGTAATGGGATGGTGGCCTTCAAGAGCTGTGATCAAAATTTTTAAAATGGTAGACTTAGCAGCAGGAAAAAATGGCATTGCCAAGGTTGGGGGCCAGAGTGTATACATGCAATAAAGCAAGGCTTTGTTCCAATGAGGTCATGAGAACGGCATAGCTTGCAAAGCTAGACTCGCTAAATAAATTTCTGGATGCATATTGCTAGGAGAGTACCATTATATCTACTCCTTTTGTAGATAAAAGATTACCTTTGCACAATCCATTATGGTGCGTGATGTGGATTATAACAATTTCTTCTATATATTACTGTTAATTTAGTATTTTTGATTCCACTTCTAGCATATATAATGCATTGAATCAATCTATTAGGACAACAATAACCGCACAAAAAACTTATCATATGTACACATATGTTCACAACAGTCATACAATAAAAACTGTCGTCTGAGATTAATATAGATCACGGATGCTATCAATATTTGAGTTGTGTGAATAATAGTCACACAACGGTTATAAAAAAAAAAAAAAAGACTTCTGAATCACAATCACACAACGGGTTCTTAAGTTGCCCGTTGTCTGAGTAACGTTCACACAACAGTTAATGCTGTCGACATGGATGTCGAGTTCTTCAGACGACGGTTCTCTAAATCATGTTTCATCAGACGGCAGCGAGATATACGACAGTCAGGTTTGTATCAGACGACAGTTTTTAGCCGTTGTCTGATTCAATTTTTGTACTAGTGACCAGTCATAAAGAAATATTCAATCATGCACATTCTTCACTTAGGGGTATTATTGAGCGCACTTTTGGGGTATGGAAGAAGAAATGGAGTATTTTATGTGATATGCCTCACTTTCCTTATGAAAAACAAGTTAAGATAGTTATTGCTACTATGGCTTTTCATAACTACATACGAAGATATGCTCAACGAGATATTGATTTTGATGAAAGTGGAAATTACTCAAGTGAAGAGACTAGTGAAGAGATGGAGGATAATGAACATGATAGAGATGGTTCGGGAAGACAAGAAATGGAGGTGTTAAGAAATGCAATTGCACAAAGTCTAATGAATGCATCTACTTAGCATTTAGTTGCAAATTTCAAGTGACTTTAATTTATTTTGTGTAATGGTTCCCGTTGAACTATGGTCGGGAAATTAATCCAAATATTCTTGACTTATTTTATGTAATAGTAAAACATAATATGCATATTGAAGAGTTTAAAGTAAATCTTTTATTCGGTCCAACCAAGGGTACAAGAATAATACATGAGAATTTTTTTTTATTTGGTATAGTTACATAATCAAAAAACAAAATTATGTATTTTAGTAGCATATCTTAGCATGTATGCCCATTTTGGTAATTATACCCAGCCAAAGCACTTTTGCCTTACAACTTACCAAACACCTACAAATTGCTTTTCGTTCTCACAACACTTTTAAAAATAGTTTACCAAACACCTCAGCTGCTTCCTCTCACAGCAAGTTCGGAAGTGCTTCATCTTACAGCACAGCAATCCCAAACTAAGCCCTAGGCTCCTAGCTCTGGAAAAATTACAAAGATCGTCTAGAAAAGCATTAGAAGTATGAGGAGGAGGACTAGAGAACATAACAATGCCAGGATCATGGTTCAAGCTGCCCTTAGCAAGAGCATCTGCAGTGTAGTTGCATTCTCTGAAAATGTGTAAAATAGACTACCAGTAGACATTATTCATAGAAAATATTTCTTTGATTCCAAGATTAATGGTAATCACTCTATGGCCTGGAAGGGTAGGTATCCTTCAGAGTAGGGATATCCTTTTCCAAGGCATCAGATTCTGTTTATACACCTTATTTTGCTTATTTAGTTGATGGCAAAGATATAAATTTTTGGACTTTTAACTGGGCCTTTCAGTTCCCAATTTTAAACCTTGTTCCCTTGAATAAAAGAAGAAATATTAATATTGATGAAAATGTTTGTGATTACATGATTAATGCTTGCTGGGACAAGGATAAACTTTTCCAGAATCTTGACTATGATATTGTTTAGTCAATTCTAAGTATTCCTATTCTTGTTGTTCATACTGTTGATGAGTTTGTGTGTGGACCTTCCCCCAATGGTATTTTTTCGATTAAGTCTGCGACTTGGATTCAGACTGATTCTATTCAGCCCCATCCCAAGGGAATTCAATATCCTGAATGAAATTCGGAAATTAAACATTCCTCCTAAAGCCAAGATTTTTGCTTGGCTTTTAGCTAGAGGAAGATTAAAGACCAAAACAAGAATTGCTAGATTTTACTCTAACAATGACACAATATGCCAACTCTGTTATCAGGGGATGAAGACTTAAACCATCTCTTCTTCTCTTTTCCCTTTGCCTCTGGAGTTTGGCATGCTGCTGGTGTTAATCACTGTGATTTTGATTATTTTGATAATTGGTTTCTTTCCTGGTTTAGGAAGGGCTACCATAAACTGGAAACAGAAAATCTTATAGTTCTTTGCTGGAAAATCTTGGAAGCTCGAAATAACTTCATCTTCAGACAAACAACAACCTCCCCCATTATGGTTGTTCATACAGCTGCTACTCTGGAAACTGACTTCAGAGGCAACAATCCTGCAAATTGCCATAAAGCCTCAGTTCAGTACGGTACATTCAGTTGGAATCCCCCTCCTATGGGGACATTCAAAATCAAATCTGATGGTTTAGTCTTGGATAACAAAAAAGCTTATGCAGGGTTTGTGATTAGAGATCCTGATGCAGCTCCTATTTTTGCTAGTTCCAGATCCATTGGCCTCTCCTTTGTTCCCATAGCTGAAGGAAGTGCAGTAAGAGACGGCCTCTATCATGCCCTTATCCTCAAGTGCAAGAAAATTATTGTAGAATGGGATTCGAAGCTGATCATAAATGTTATCAACAATATATTTATCATCTCATGGCACCTCAGAACCCTCATTAAGGATATCAGATTCCTAGCCAGTCAGTTCGAGGACGTTTCCTTCAACCACATCCCTCGCAAAGCCAATTTTGTTATAGATGCTATTGCCAACTATGCCCATTCCTGAAGAAACCCGACGACGTGGAAGCAAAAGCTCCCACTTTTGGCTATTTCCGCTTTCAATTTTGACTTTTTTAGATCTGGTTGTATTAAGGGTTTTGCTCTGTAACTTTCTTTTTGCTCCTAAAAAAAAATCCGTAATAATTAGACATTCTTTTGTCCAGGTCAATTTTATATCTAGAAATTTTAAATACACATCCATATTATTTTATATTTTAAATCATATTTTATAAGTAAGTTAAATGACCAAAACATACATTTATGTATTAAAAGAAATTAAAAATAGTCTAATTTTCCTTATATTATTCTATAATTATTTATGAATAGTCAGATAAACATAATAAATTTCTATACATGGCCTCCCCATTTAATACAAGAATAAAGTTAGAAACCATCTAATTAAAATTTTCCTTAAATAAATTGCAATTGAATGGGGTGAGAAACCATATAATTTAGAATTTCGGAATCAATGACATTAAATGTTTTTAAAACATATCGCTTTACTCCTACGTTTCAGTTAATTTCCTTTTCTTTTTTTTTTTGTTCTAAAAGTTATGATTAGTCAATTTATTATCTAATATAAAACATCACATATAGAAAATTTTGTAATTGTTAATTTTTTTGTCTCCTCCAATGACAACTTCGTAATTCCGCAACTATGGAAAAACTATTGATATAGTTTTGGTTGATGCTCAACTCAAAATTTTATACTTAGATCAACACGATGTTTGGTGGATGAGAACTCAAATAATATAAAACTGTTTTAGGAAAACTGAAATTGTGAGAGAATTGATTTGTACTTTCATTGATAATAGAGGTCTCTTTATATAGAGGATTTCTTACCAGCAAGAATATGCTTGCTCCTCCAAATCATACAAAGAATGAGTTAATTTCCTTGTTCAGGTTTCTTCATCTGGAAAATTTGGAAAGCTAGGTGTGCATTTGTATTTAACCACATCCCTCCATCTCCTTGTGATATCATACATACTGCCACAAGACAATGGATGGAATTTCAGATTGCAAAACGTTCAGCCAAGAAACAAGTAACCTTCTTATCCGACACTTTGAATCATTCTTGGTGTCCTCCCCACTGAACCCCTGATCAAAGTCAATGTCGATGGTGCCTGGGATAAGAATACCACCTCCTCCAGATCAGGTGTGATTATTAGAGATGCAAGGGGTAAATTCATAGCTGGTTCCTCTAGATCTTATATTGCAGGATCTATTATTGAAGCTGAAGCCATAGCTCTTGTGGATGGTTTGAAGTTGGTCAAGCAATTGAACGTAGACAACATTGTTATGGAAAGTGATTCACAGGAGCTAATTTCAGCTTTGGGAAATCACATAGAGAAAGGTAATTGGAGAATCTACCCTTTTCTCATTGAGTTTCATCGCATCCGTCATCTTCTTAGCAATGTCTCTTGGAATTGGAACCTCCCGTGAAGCTAACCGTGTTGCCGATGTAGCTGCAAAGCTAGCCAAATCGAGGTTGTGCACAGAAGTGTGGATTAATATACCCCCAACCTCTCTTGTCTCTGTTTTAACTAATGATGGGGTTCCTTGTCCTCACTAAGTATTCATTATTTCGTTGTTGTAGTTTTGCCTGGTATTCCTACTAGATGTTTCAGTTGTATTTGGTTTATGTACTTGTTTGTGCCTTCTCCCTTTCGGGTTTTCAATTGAAGTATTTTCAGACAAAAAAAAAAAAAAATCATACAATGATTGAAATATCTCCATAGATATCGGTAACACTAACCCTATTACAACTCAGATAAGTAATCAAAGTTTGGGCTAGACACACAAACTAGGTGTCCTTAAACACTCCCCCTTGTGTCTCCCAAACCTTTTGATCCTCTCGTTGCCTCGTCAAAAACCTTGCTGAGTAACAAAAACCCAGTGGGACGTACAAAAATAACCTCAGTCGAAGGAGAAAAAGAGTACAACACACCCTTCATGTTTCGAGACCATACATGTAGACATCTCCCCCTGATGTCTGCATCTCCCCTTGATGACTATCATGACCAGTTCAGATAATTTCCGCAAACGATGCTATCAACATGTTTCTTGAAAATGGATTTAGGCAATGACTTAGTAAACAAGTATGCCATATTGTGCTCAGATCGAACCTTGTTTACTTTAATTGATCTTGAGGAGAGTTTGTCGTTGCTGATGATGCTTGATGTTGTTGCCTTTGATGTAGCCTTGCTTCATTTGTTCAAACCAAGTATCATTATCCTCATAAATGCTCGTAGGCTCATCGGTGGTAGACTTCAAACCACAATTATTTCTTTTCTTTTAAAGGAAAAAAATGTAATTGTTAATTGTCAATTGATAATCAAACATTAATTGGTTAAGGGCTAAACAAGTTACAAAATTTTGAATATTTTGGACAATTAGATATATAGTAATGGTCCAAAATATTTAACAAAATAGGATAGAGATATAAATATTGGCACCTTATAATTTGTAGCTCCACAATCTTTTTTTTGTTCCTTCCGATCTGATAGCTCCACAGTTTACATCTATATTTTCTTGTTCATGTCATTCTTGGAAATTAATTTTTTGTTTTCAGTTAGCGCTATACGGTGGTCAACTAGAAAGTTTGATATATATCCAACAGTTCTGTTGATTGAAGGTTGACCATCATAATCAATCATTCAACGTACTACAGTTTTAATTATTTCAATTGGCGCTTTGTGGTATTCAAAGAAGTTTGACATACATTTATTATTCTGTCTATTGAACCACTGTTGGCATGTCTAGCCTTCAGCGCGCTATAATAAAAGGTTTGCAGTCTCCCTTTCATTTTTGTTTTCCATTGTTGGCATCTAATGCCTTGGACATGTCACCTTTTTGGAGATTCATGTTCTTTTGCATATAGTTTCGTAATGTGTCTGTGAACACTTCCATGTTGAGTGTTGACAGTGATGGTAGGCATCTCACCAGGCTCCTCAGAGACCAAGTTTTCAATGTCGCTCAGTGATAGGTTACTGAATTCTTGATCTGGTGTTGCTGGTTCTTCTATGAATATTGGTTCACTTCTATAAGTACCTGCATTCTCAAGCGAGTAGATTTCAGGTGGAGCTAGTGCATTATATTGCCAGCTACAGCAGGATTCTTCTCGACTACAGTTGAAGTCATTGAACTCACAATACTCTTCTCCTCTAGCCCCTACATGTTGTTCATATCTCGGTCTCTGATAGCATGAATGGAAGTGTGAGTGATTAAAAGTTTCTTGGTTGCTGTGATAGCTACAACGATGACCATTGTGATTTTACCATTATTCTTTTGGGCTTCTATATATTAAGGCTCGTATATTTCATACTGCCATACATGATCTGCACGTGCGATAGTTTTTTTTTTTTTTTAAGAAAATAAAAAAAATAAATGAAATAAAATAGTTATTACAAAGAGAAAATAGTGAAAGAGAAACATGGGTTGTGGGATCATTTATTTTTAATTTTCTTAATAAAAGTCTATTTTATAATTGTTATATTTATCCTTGTGATTTAATTTATTTTTACATTTTTTTAATCTTTCAGGGTTAAATCTGTCAAAATTTTCAATTTTAGCTAACAAAACCTCTTCTCTTAATAATAGTGTGTGTGTGTGTGTATATATATATATATATATATATATATTTTAAACTCCATGCATGTATAACACTAAAGAGCATCTTCATCTAGGATTTTGTACAAGTTGGTAGGATATATATATACTAGATGGCCCCACACATTATGTGTGTGAAAATTGAATTTTTTTTTTTTAATAGGGAGTGGGAAGTTATTTACAGGAGTGCGTAGTTTTTCATGGAATGATAGAAGTGAGTAGTTTTTTTTTTTTCTTTTCTTTTTTAAAAGAGGATCAAAGGGTTTCACTCCTGCCCCCATGGTGACTCGAACCTATGACTTCGTACATAGGTAGTGAGTGCTCTAACCACTGAGCTATAGAAGTGAGTAGTTTGATTATTTGTTTTTCATTTTCACCTTTTTTTATTTTTTTTGTTTATTTTGTAATTTGACTATATCACCCCTATCTGTTTTATGAGTTGTATAGTTTTTTAATATTTCAGGGTCATTTTAGTACATTTTTTTTTGGATTAATTTCAGTTTACCCCCCTGAGGTTTGGGGGTGTCATCATTTCACCCCCTGTACTTTCAATTTTGAATTTTTACCCCCTAAACTTTCCAATTTCAATCAGTCGTGTCCAATTTCTACTATTCCGTCCAAATTGAACGTTAAGTTTGACTTTTGAGGGTTAAAATGGTCATTTCAACATAAAAAAATTTAAAAAAATTAAAAAAATTTCTGTTTTTTTTTTATTTTTTATTTTTTTCTGTTTCTTCTTTTTATTTATTTATTTATTTTTATTATTATTTTGTCTTCAACTTATACACCACAAGTTATAATAGGTTTATAAAAAACAAAAAAAATACTCTAGGTAGTTGAAAGCCGCTCGCTGGTCTACGATATTTGTGACATATCTCTGATAAAGTAAAGAATTTAGGATATATCCCTAATAAAGTGAAGAAATATCTGTAAAAAATAATTTTACACTTTATCTGTAAATAAATATCTGTAAAAAATGATTTTACACAAATATTTCTTCACTTTATTGAGGATATACAGATATTTACAGATAAAGTGTAAAATCATTTTTTACAGATATTTCTTCACTTTATTGGGGATATATCATAAAATTCTTCAATTTATTAGAGATATATCACAAATATCGTAGACCAGCGAGCGGCTTTCAACCACCTAGAGTATTTTTTTGTTTTTATATAAACCTATTATAACTTGTGGTGTATTTTGAAGACAAAATAAAAATAAATAAATAAATAAAAAACTAAGAAACTGAAGGAAAAAAAAAATTAATTTTTTAATTTTTTTTATGTTGAAATGACCATTTTAGCCCTCAAAAGTCAAACTTAACGTCCAATTTGGATGGAATAGTAGAAATTAAACACGACTGATTAGAATTGGAAAGTTTAGAGGGTAAAAATTCAAAATTGAAAGTACAGGGGGTGAAATGATGACACCCCCAAACCTCAAGGAGGTAAACTGAAATTAATCCTTTTTTTTTCTTTCTGCTTTGGCTAACAAGTCTCTTCTCTTAATAATAGTGTGCGTGTGTGTGTATATATATATATATATATATATATATTGTTATAAGATATTGACTTACTTTGTAGAGAGTAAGAAATGTATAAAGAGAGATGAGGGGAAAATTGAGAAGTGTATTATTCAGTCTCAGAAGCCTCCCTTATATAAAGGTAGGGTTTACATGATAAGTGTTCAGACTTCAGACTATTGATTTATTACATGTAAGTCCCTAACTAATAATATGGACAGCCACATAAGAATTAATATTTACAACACTCCCCCTTGGATGTCCACCAATTGATGATGGTGTTAGACGCGCTTACTGTTGCCTCATTAAAAACCTTGTCAGGTAACAAAAACCCAGTGAGACAAAATAACCCTAGTTGAATGACAAAAAGAGCACAACGCGCATGTGTCCTAGGTAGCATGATTCTTGATGCTCCCCCTGATTGAAATCTCCCCCTGAACCTTGCATGCATCGCCTGATAGCTTTGAGAGTCGTCTCAATCCAATTCCTTCTACTAATTTCTGGAAGGTACATTTAGGTAGAGATTTGGTGAATAAATCAGCCAAGTTTTCATCGGATCGAATTTGCTTAGCTGCAATTTCTTGATTCTTTTGAAGCTCATGAGTGTGGAAGAATTTTGGCGCGATATGCTTAGTCTTGTCACCTTTGATGAATCATTCTTTAATCTGAGCGATACAAGTAGCATTGTCTTCATACATGACTGTTGGATTGTCAGTTACTGAAGGTAAATCACAAGTGCTTCGAATGTGGCGAATCATTGATCTTAACCAAAAACATTGTCGGCCAGCTTCATATAATGCAATTATTTCTGAATGATTAGAGGAAGTTGCCACGAGTGTTTGCTTAGATGATCGCCATGAAATTTCTGTGTCTCCACAAGTAAAAACATATCCTGTTTGAGAGCGACCTCTATGCGGATCAGAGAGAGCTGCATCAGCATATCCAACAATCGTGGGATTATCAACAGATTTATTTGTATAAAATAAACCCATATCTGTTGTACCACGAACCAGCGTAAAATGTCTTTTACGCCTTTCCAATGGCGTGATGTTGGAGCAGAGCTATATCTTGCCAACACACTAACTGCAAATGCAATGTCTGGTCTTGTACATTGTGCCAAATAAAGTAGGGCACCAATAGCACTAAGATATGGTACTTCTGGACCAACGATGATTTCGTCATCTTGTCTTGGACGAAATGGATCTTTCATAGTGTCAAGACTCCGAACAACCATTGGGGTACTTAGTGGGTAAGCTTTGTCCATACCAAATCTCTTCAGAATTTTTCCAGTATAAGCAGATTGATGGACAAGAATCCCACTTTCCAAATGCTCAATCTACAGCCCAAGGCAATACCTTGTTTTTCCAAGGTCTTTCATTTCAAATTCTTTCTTTAGATATTCAGCAGTTTTTCCAAGTTCGTCAGAACTTCCAATCAGATTCATGTCGTCGACATAATCTGTGACTATTGCAAAACCAGAATTTGATTTCTTAATGAACACGCAAGGACATATAGGGTCATTGACATATCCTTCCTTAAGTAGGTACTCACTGAGGCGGTTGTATCACATTCGTCCAGATTGCTTCAATCCATATAAGGATCGTCTCAGTTTGATTGAGTACATATTGCGTGGTTTTGTTGCTTCAGGCAACCTAAGTCCTTCTGGGACTTTCATGTAGATATCAGTATCTAACTCACCATATAGGTATGCAGTAACAACATCCATAAGTCGCATATCAAGTTTTTCCCAAACTACTTAACTTATTAGATAGCGGAATGTGATAGCATCCATTACAGGAGAATATGTTTCCTCATAATCTATCCTAGGCCTTTGTGAAAAACCTTGTGCCACAAGTCACTCCTTATATCTTGCAATCTCATTTTTCTCATTACGCTTTCTCACAAATACCCATTTATATCCAACCAGTTTGACATTGGGTGGTGTTTGGACAACAGGTCCGAAAACACTGCTTTTTTCTAGAGAATTTAATTCAGTTTGGATTACATCTTTCCATTTGAGCCAGTCATGTCTCTGTCTACATTCATTAACATAGCGAGGTTCAGTGTCATCGTCTTTTATTCTTTCAGTAGCTACTGTGAATGAGAATATATTGTCTATGATCATATCTCTATGATCCCACAACTCATTGGTGTACACATAGTTTACGGAAATTTCCTTATTTTCAGGTACCTGAGCCTCTTCATGGGCTAGTGTCTCACCGATGTCATTTTCCTCTTTTGTAGTCATAGAATCATGAATTGTGGATCAGACATTAATGTCTTGCCCAATATTCTCTTCAGGGGCGATTTCATTAGGATTCAGATGTGCCTTTGATTTTCTCTTTCTAGGAACTGAAACTTTTGAACCTACAGGTCTGCCACGCTTCAGGTGTGCAGCAGATGGCTCATTGGCCGCCACATTATTTTGTCCAATTTGGACATTAATTCTTGCCGATGCATTTATTGCTGGGATATGTGATCTTGTCACTTTTGTTGTGTCAGTGAATACATCAGGCATTGTGTTAGCAATATTTTGAAGGTGCAGAATCCTTCGTACTTCAATTTCACTTTCTTTAGTACGAGGATCAAGATGAGATATAGTAGGTACAGTCCACATTAATTCACGACGTTCATTTGGAACAGTCTTATCTCCCCCTAACGGCGGGAATATTGTCTCATCAAAATGGCAATCTACAAACCGTGCAGTGAAGGTATCACCCGTCATGGGTTCTAAATACCGAATAATGGATGGTAAATCAAAACCAATGTAGATTCCCAATCGACATTGAGGGCCCATTTTTGTACATTTTGGCGGTGCAATAGGCACATAAACAGCACAACCAAATGTTCGAAGATGAGAGATATTGGGATGACTCCCAGAAACAAGTTGTAATGGGGAATATTGATGGTTGGCTATGGGCCTCAACCGAATTAAAGCTGCTGCATGCAAAATTGCATGTCCCCATGCATAAATTGGCATCTTTGTTTTCATTAGCAAAGTGCGAGCTATTATTTGAAGTCTCTTAATAAGAACTTCTGCCAAACCATTTTGTGTATGAACATGAGGAACCGAATGTTCAATTTCAATTCCCATAGACATGCAGTAATCATCAAAGGTTTGAGATGTAAATTCACCAGCATTGTCGAGACGAATGGACTTGATAGTGTAGTCCGGGAATTGAGCTCGTAATTTAATTATCTGAGCAAGTAGTTTGGCAAATGCCACATTACGGGTAGACAAGAGGCAAACATGTGACCATCTTGTAGAGGCATCAACTAGGACCATAAAATATTGAAATGCTCTACAAGATGGGTCAATCGGTCCACAAATGTTCCCTTGAATTCTTTGTAGAAAAGATGGGGATTCGATATCTATCTTTGCATAAGATGGTTTAACCACCAATTTCCCTTGTGAGCAAGCTTTGGTTGCTTGGCAAAACAATATGTTTAGTCATCAATGGATGTCCATTGGAATTTGTAATGATCCTACGCATCATGGTGGATCCGGGGTGACCCAAACGGTCATGCCAAAGCATAAATGTATGTTGATTTTTGAACTGCTGGTTCACAACATGGTATGCCTCAATTGGTTGAATGGTTGTGTAATACAACCCAGATGATAGGGCAACCAATTTTTCCAATATATGCTTTTGGCAGTTTTTATTGGATGTAATGCAAAGATATTCCACATGATTATCAATTGCGGTCTCAATGTGGTATCCATTTAAACGGATATCTCTAAAACTGAGGAGATTTCTTCTGGACCTTGAAGAGTATAAAGCCTCTTGAATGGACAATTGAGTTCCATTGGGTAGCCTAATGTGGGCTCTTCCGGAGCCTTCAATCAGGTCTGCAGGACCTGACATAGTAGTCACATTGGCTTTAGAAGGTGTTAAAGTGGAGAAATAACCCGATCGCGAAGGATCGTATGTGTAGTGGCACTATCAGCAAGACATATTTCTTCTCTATCCTTCATAAGTTGAGAGCATCCAAAATCAATTTTCATGCCTTCATAAAAAAAAATAATAATTAATTAGTCTAACTAAGGCAGGAAGGCATGATATTATAGATCATTTATAGATAAAACAATTTAGTCATTAATTTAGGTACGAAAATAAAAGATATATTTCTTCTTTTTGCAAACTGATGTAAAAAAATATATATATATATATATATAAGGAGACTAGTTATAAGTAGTTTCGTATATAATTTCCTACTAATAGATAAGTATAGTCTCAGAAGTCAAAATTAACTTGAAGTAATCCAAATATATAGTTTGATAACTAATCATGATCGTCATGGATAAAGACCACATTGAGATGTTTATCCGTGTAGATATAATAAAAGAGCATATCATATTGAATAACTAGTTATATACCCATCATAATTACGAATGAGTAACTATCCATGAAGCAATTAAATTACTTAAACACGTGAGTTATATACGTGAGTAATTAAATCATATGCAATTTAATTAGACGCATCATAGACCACATGATATAGCAAAAAGGGAGTTTCTATTGATACCTCCAATATTGGTATTTGGACCTCTCTCTTTTTCCAAATAATAGTTGACTTTGTCAACTCATGTCAAATTACCAATAAAGACATAAATAAGGAAAAAAAAAATCTCTTCTTATCTCTACAAACAATAATACTCTTCAACTTGGGGAAAACTTTCTCTTCCAATGTAAACGCTAAAATATATATCGCCAAAAGTTATTTAACGTTGTAATCAAAATTTTCAGAATTTGACTTTGTCCTCGTAAAGTGATAGACTTCCTTGCTCAGATAGCTGACAATTTACAAGATCTATCACTGCCCTATAAAAAAAAATAAAAGGAGAGAAAATGGGAATTACAAATACACTTCAGTTGATGAAGCCTTACTCATTCTGAATGCAAACAAACAAGTGAACAAGCGGCGACAAAAAGCAGTACTCCAGCACATTTATATGACAATCGCAGCAATGGGTAGTTGTCCACAAGATCTTCTCGTAAATCATCAGTCAGAGCAATTTTATGTGGAACTATTCTATAGATATGATGAAAAATTCAACCCTATGATATAAATCTATATAGAATGCACTAGACTCATGGTTGATTATTGTAATTTCCTCCACTATCCCTTACATATCTAAAACAAAAGAACCATGTTCATTTCAAGTTTCTATTGAATCAGTTTAGGGACAATGACACCTAAATGCAATGAAAATAATACTTGGAAAACATATTTGTATGAGATGATGAGCAAACATGGTATTGTTGCCTACGCTAACCAAGAGTTGACAATTCATTGAAAAAGTGCTAGCACCTCTGTAACTCGTATATGGAGGATGAACTTCCAAAAAAAAAAAAAAATTGCTGCAATTCTAAATCTTCAAAAACTAAAGGAGGTCCAACTAATGATTTTTGAAAGTATAAATAGAATCTAAAAAAAAAAAAGGGGGTTTTATTGATTTTATTGGATGATGAGCATTATAGGAAGATTAGAGAGGTGTAGATAGCAAAATGGTTATTGGTAAAAGTAAGTTGGAGGTCTATTAAGTGGGGAGGTCAAAATGCCAAATTTGGAGGTATGAATAGAAGCTCCCTAGCAAAAATTATCCAGAAAGAAAAAAAAAACTTCTTTTTATTGCCTTTCAAACTAGCTAGGAACAAACCAAACTAAAAAAAACAATTCAGAGGCCTAAACAAAAGGTGACTAATGTAGAAAGAAAATTTAAAAAAATGCCTAAACATAGGCTGACAACTAGTTGTCGTCAAAAATTCCACCATTGGTCATATCATCAAAATTGCTTCCATTGTTCGCAAAAAAATCTGAGACATCAAGCGGAGTAATGTCCATAGGCTCAGATGAATCCCAAGGGTCAGAGTGGTCAATGTAGTTTGTCTCCACATTTTTCTTTTTCAAGGAAGCTTTGTAGAGTGCCACCAAATGGTCTTCTGCATGACAGGTGCGAGCCTAATGGCCTTTACCACCACATCTAAGACAAACATTGTCTTCATTTTTATGAGTTTTGATCATCTGACCATTTCCTTTAGTAATCTTGGCATTGTTCCTTGGGCCCAACCGCTGGTTGTAGCCCCCACGAGCTTGACCATTTTGTCGACCCTGACCAGGTCTATGACCACGGTTACGGGCTTTGCCATGCCTTCCACCACGTCTATTTCCATGACCACTAGTAAAAGTAGCATTCGCTTCAGGGAATGGTTGTGATCCTATAGGGCGAGACTAATGGTTCTTCATTAAGAGCTCATTGTTTTGCTCAGCCACCAGAAGACAAGAATGAGATCAGAGTATTTGGTGAATCCTCTTTCTCGGTATTGCTGCTGTAAGACCATATTTGAGGCATGAAAGATGGAGAAGGTCTTTTCAAGCATCATGGCCTGAGTTACAGTTTCTCCACAAAGATTCATTTGGGAGGTGATCCTGAACATGGCCGAATTATAATCTATCACAGAACTATAATCTTGAAGGCGCAGATGCGTCCATTCATAACGTGCCCTAGGGAGCACAACAGTCTTTTGGTGAGCGAACCTATCTGCCAAGCCTATCCATAGCTCAAGTGGGTCTTTGACAGTTAAGTACTCGTCCTTCAATCCCTGATGGAGATGGTGGCGCAGAAAAATCATAGCCTTAGCTTTATTCTGCAGGGATGCTGAGTTTCCTTCCTTGATTGTTGTCCCAAGGTTTTGGGCTTCGAGATGAATCTCGGCATCAAGGGCCCAAGACAGGTAGTTCTTGCTAGAGATGTCAAGGTATCCAATTTTTCCAAATTCATCATCTTCCTACCACAATGAAGATGAGGTATGTTAGGATCCATATATAGTGTTAGAACTACAGATTCTTAACAAATAAGTAATCAATATCGAAACTTCAGGTTCAAAAAAAATAAAGTGAACATTGGATCGCAATTATATGCACGAAGCTTCAGGTTCTAAAATTCCGTATTTTGGAACTTCGGGCTTAAATGGATATGTATTCAAAACTTCTGCCTCGAGTAACAGTAGTGAAACTTCAGGTTCACTTGGATTATGAATATTAAGCATGCTTGATAAAACATATATGGTAAATTTAATTAAATAAATATTAAATATACGATAAATAATGAAATAGCAAACATATATCCGTTATGTTAACAACATATATCTTATATATATATATATATATATTTAAAAAACCCAAATAGGGACTCTATCATTCATTGAAAGCCAGAAATGGCCATTACATATCCTCCCTCTACCATCAAGGGGTAGATAAAGAGTTTGTGGTAGTAGCACAGTGATACATAGATTAGGTCCAATCATTTGACGGTTCCATGCTCCGAAAGGAAGCCTATACACTATTAACTACTACATAGTAAAGGTCGAGTAAACTAGACTCGATGACGCTCACTAAAAAAACCTAGAAGTATAGCTCCCTAACAAAGTAGGGAATTATTTTAATCAAAATGACTAAACTAAATAGGAGGGCCTAGATCACAACCCAGCCCAAAACTAGTAGCCCAAAAGCCCAAGAGAAGACTTGACCCAGGCCCAACAAGAATGGTCCAACCCGAGCCCAAAGACAATTTCCAGCCACACTGGTCGTCGACCATCGCTACCTAGCGCCAGACTTTGTCGCTGCAAACCACAGCTGAAATTCACCGCCTCAATCCAACGCCGGACCTCACCACAGATCCAGAGCCAGACCTCGCCGCCTCAAGTCCACGCTGGACTCATCACCACGCCCACGTCGAAGCCCGACTGAGCTACGCCGCCCTGAACCCAGCCTCCCAAGATGTCGATCCAGCGGCCATCATGTCGCCGATCCTGGAGGTGCCCCAACGAAGCCCGCCCACGCCTCATCGCCCCCACCGCACTCTAGATTTTGTCCGGTGCTCATCGTCAGACCATCGAGCCAGACCACAAGCCAAAACCACATACCACCAGATTTTCAGGCAAATAGTGACCAAACACCCGTCCGGCAGCAACCCATTAACGACTAGGCAGACCGATGCCGACCATGGGCGCCGCCGGACGAGGAGGAAGTCGCAAACCCTGGACCCAAGCAGGCCGAGTTTTTTTGGAGCAGAAAAGATAGGTTTATCATTAATAATTGTTGGCACTATATCTTATATATATATATATAAGGAACTTGTTAAAGCATACTTATCGTTCCTATCTTTGTGAAACGATATATGAAATATGTATATGAAAACGGAACGTATTATACATATATATAACATTGGCCATCTTATTTAGAGATCATTGCCCATAATTAACAAACATAAGAAAACGTGGACGCATGCTTGCCAACATATATTATATAGTAAATGTAAAAATTGCTTCAAAAAATAAATTGAAATATAAGGCTCATAGATCTTGAGTAATGGTCAGAAGCAACAGAGTTGCACCATAAGGACTCGTGGATCATCATAGAGTTTTAAAGAAAAGAATAGAGCGTGCTGATAACGTGTTATAAAATATTAACTTACTTTGTAGAGAGTAAGAAATGTATAAAGGGAGATGAGGGGAAAATGGAGAAGTGTATTATTCAGTCTCAGAGGCCTCCCTTATATAGAGGTACGGTTTACATGATAAGTGTTCAGACTATTGAGATATTACATGTAGGTGCCTAACTAATAACGTGGACAGCCACATAAGAGTTAATATTTACAACTATATATATATATATATATATATAAGTTTGACCCCAATTTTCTTGCATGTTGATGTGACAACTCTGCCATAAAACAAGACACACAGAAAATAAAATTTGCAATAAAGTACTTACAGAGAATGGAGAATGAAGCACTATCACGTCAAACTGGTGTCGAAATGTTTCAATTGTTGTATTTGACACAATGGACAATGAAACACTGTCACTTCACACTGGTGTTGAAATGATTCAGTTGTTGTATGCATGTGTTTGAGAGAATGGAGAATGTAACACTGTCACTTCATACTGGTGTCAAAATGTTTCAATTGTTGTGTTATTTGAGAGAACTTTGGTTTGATGTTCAAGAACATGGATTCTTGCCAACGGACTATTTATTCACCTCAACGAGTTCGGTATAGAGGATTCATTTCTGTATAAAAGCAAATGCTCTTAAATTTGGGATTTGACTGCATACATGAACATTAAAAACTGTAAATCTCGGGAAGCAAATCTATGTGTTGAGACAAATTAAAGAACCCCGTACGTCAAAAACTATAAGATTCTAGCTCAAGTGAGAGAACGCGCCTGCACGCGCTTAGGGTTTCAGAGAAAAAGCATCCCCTTTCTGTCCGGCGAAGTGTCCTCCGGGGTCTCGTCGGACGAGCTGTCTTCGTCTGTGTTGTCGGAGGAAGTGGTCTCCTCAATCGTGTGCAATCTGGTCTGCTGCGATTTGAGGGAGGTGGTGAAAGGAAACACAATTGCTGTTGGGTGGTGGCTCGGTACTTGTTGGCAGGGTTTGAGGCTGAGAGCGAGGTTGCCGGTTGTAGGGGACCTTCCCGATCAGATCTGGGTTGCTGGTGGCCCTTTGGATCCGATTTGGGTTGTAGGAGACCTTCTGGATCCGATTTGGGTTCTCGGTTACCTTGCTGGGGGAACATCGGCGGTGATGGTGGCAACCTGTTGCAGGTGGTGGCGCGGCAAGGATCACGGGAAGACGGTGGAAGCCATGCAAGAGTTGGGCTGGGCCATGCATGTGGGCTGGGCCCTGCATGTGGGCTGGGCCCTGCATGTGGGCTGTGTCTCCCTAGCTAACTTGGCTTGGGCTCAATTCTTGAGCCATGCCCTAGTTGTGCACTCCTAGTGCCTTGTCTGCTCTAGGTAGGTGGCGAGTTCCTTGCTTTGTCAAATGGTCGCTACCTCCTAGTGGCAGGGTGAAACTTGGTGTCACTGGATGTATTTTCCAGTGGCAGCATGATGGGAAAGCTGTGAGAATGGATATTATGCTATGCTGTATTTGAGTTATCTTTTCATTGTGTCACCGCTGGGAAGCAAATAGAACCGTTTGGAGCGTGTTCTTTGCTAGTTGGTGCGTATTTGAATACAATTGTTTAGTAGAGACTCATGATATTATTTTAGGATGTACTCTAGGTGCCTATTGTAATAAGGGGTTTAGGCTCAATGTCCCCCCCTTGTATTCGACGGTTTCATTAATCAAGGCTTGAGGGCAGCTGCACCAGCCCTTTATTCAAAAAAAAAATTCTATGTGTTGAGAGAGAACAAATGGAAAAAAAAAAAAAAATAAGCAGATTTTCATTTATAACGAGAACTACATGAG
>LYNE01000604.1:100094-111117 GCA_001662545.1 Rosa x damascena
CGGATGCAAAATTCTACTATTAATATAATAAATGGAACCACGCACAGGGCTGAGCCTCCCAGCTAGGCTGGGTTCCAAACCCCTTTTAGAAAAATAAATAAGACTGGAATAGAGAGACAGCGATGAAGAAATATTGATTTTATTCATAATCCACGTTTGCTTGTACTGTTATTAATTTGACATGGGCCAAAATTTTATTGTCAAATTTGTATTTGAACACTTATGTGACAAATGACCATTTTGCAATCAGAGAAGTTATCAGAGCAGCCGAGAGAATTCTACGATGTAGAAACCTTTTGCAATCCAAAGCAATCTATAAAACTGCTGCAATCCATCCAGACTCAATAAACTAGAGACTATCCCCAATCAAAACTGCTTATCCATCGAAATTACAAGATTAGATCTCAGCAAACTACAGATCCATCAAAACAAGAAGATTAAATCTCATTACCCCTTTGAAAATCTGCAACTGCTTTATCAATCTCACATCCCCAATCTTCATTGAGCTCACCTAATCAATCAAGAAACACCAAGTCTGATCTAATCCCTGATTTTCGATGCAACCTCACTCTCCAGTCTCCGATCTTCGACGCAACCTCATTCTCTTTCTATTCGTCAGTTTTTCTTTCTAACTCCCAACTCTCTTCCTCTCTTTTTCCCCAAATCTGAATGAAAATTTAACTTTTGGTTTGACATGAATGATTCATGAAGGTTTGGGTGGGAAGATTTGGGTATTGTAGGAAGAATTAGAAGGACGAGAAGGATTAAAGGTCTGCCATGAATGGCTATGGTCTGGGTAGGACGAAAGTGAAAAGAGAAGGAGAGCAACAATAAAAAAAAGAAAATGACAGATGACTTGAGGTTGTCAAATTTGACAGGATGAGACCAGAAATATCACCCACGATAGATTTGAAGGATGGGTTGTTGGGAATGAGAACTTTGCAACACACTCAAACTCACGAAACTGGATTGAATACTTCTTATCATTATTCAACTACAACTCTGGCTATTATATAGCCTCAGACTCTAACAAACTAAACTGAAAACTTGCTCACATATTGGATACACACAGCCACGAGCTTCAACAGAAAGCAAAGACTAAATCAAAGCATTACCTAATCCTAAGGACTAGGTCTTTATTCGACTGACTAACAAACCCTAAAGACTTGGACAACGCTTTTCAATCTCTCCCTTAAGCTAAATTCATTGAAACAATTTAGCTTACTTCACTAACTTCACACATTCCCAGCATGCTCCAAAGTTTAAGAAATGTATCAGACTTTAGGGGTTTAGTCATTATGTTAGCTACTTGTTCAGTACTTCCACAATGAACTAAAGCAATTAAACCTTCCTTTGTGAGATCTCTAAGAAAATGGTACCTCACACGTACGTATGTGCTTGCTACATCCATGTAACACTGGGTTCTTTGAAAGTTTGATGGTGGACGTGTTGTCACATTTGATACAGGTACAGTCCTCCTCTTCATGCCCGAGCTCCTTCAGTATCCTCTTTAACCAGATTGCTTGGTACGCACAGTTTGCTGATGCGACAAACTCTGCCTCAGTTGTTGACAGAGTCACAATTAGCTGTTTCTTCGAACTTCATGAGATGGCTCCTGAGCTTAACAGAAAAGCATATCAGCTCGTACTCTTACTGTCCTCCATGTCTCCGGAATAACCACTGTCAGTGAATGCCATTAGCTTGTCACCACCACCATTCTTGTAGTAAATGTCGTAGTCTACTGTGCCTTTTAGATACCAGAGGACTCTTTTGGCAGCTTGCAAGTGAAGGTCAGTGGGTTTTGCCATATATCTGCTTAGTAGACTTGTAACAAACATCAGATCAGGCCGTGTAGAAGTTAGATACATCAAACTTCCTACAAGCTGTTTGTAGTAAGTTTCATCAACCGTGACACCATGCTCATCTTTTCCTATCTTGGACCCCAGCACAATTGGACTGGAGACCATGTTACTGATACGCCCAAAATAGGCGCTCAACTTAACCCTGCAAAATGTAGTCGTTAGCAATATAGAGTAAGCAAGGATCGTTCGATGCCAGAGATTGAGGGTAACAAATTAATCACACAAAATAAAAACAAACTAATTTAAACTGACTAAAACATAAATCAAACAACAAAATCTGAAACTAAACAAAACAAAAACGTCAAACACTAGAAAAGAGAGAAAAAGATGGTAGGAAACAGAAGGGGATAGAAAGGTGCGTTGCAATCCTAAGTTGAAACAGATTTTGGGGCTTTTGGTTTTTTTAACGAAAATAAAAGAGAATACAAAAGGAAAACGATTTTGATTTTAGGTTTTGAGAAAATAAGATGGAGAACATGTTAGAGACTTGGAAATCCACCACCAATTACTTTCGAACAATGTTAAGTTAACCTAGTTTTAATTACTAAGGTGTGAACAGAAACCAACCAAGAAACAAGTCGGAGCAGATCATGTCCCTTATTAATGTTTCCCTAATTACTTAGTCTACATGAACGCACAATAGCTAAGCCTATCGAACATGCAATCAAGGTATAGAACATTATCTTATCAACAACACATATAGTGTCAACACATTTGAAGCATTAAGATCTCATAAGAACAATTGGTTATAAAGTTGCAGTCTAGTGTGGAACGCCTACCTAGCATGCTCTTCTAGTTGTTTAAAACATCACCTTTTGTCCAAAGCCTTGCATACTTGTGGATTAGAAAACAAGATGATTAGGTGAATTATTTTCTAAACCTAGCTCCAATTACATGCATAAATCCTATGTTAGCGACCATAAAACATACACATGCAAAAGTTTTCAATCAAGCAAAAATAAACAGCCAATTCACACCAAAGATCAAGAAACTAGATTAAAACCAAACATATGTTCTACATAATTGGGGCTTCAAACCTTGCCCCTAACAAAAATAACTAGCCACACATCATCTTAAATTCAACAAATAAAAACATGAGTATTAAATTACAAGAGGACCAAAAAAATCGTAAAAGGGGAGGGTGAAGGACACGAATTCACTTTTAGGCTGCCCTTGGATGCAAGAACTCCTTCAAGATGAAGAACACGGCAAGAGTTGATGGAAGATGGATGATGGTGCACGGTTTTGCTTCTTGAAGATTTAGGAATTTCAAGACTTTGTGTACTAGGGTTTGGGGCAGAAGATGGCGCTGCAGGGTCATCCTTTTCAATGTGTTCAGAGCCTCTATATGTATGGAATACACAGCCCAAGTTTCCTTTTCCAATTCTGCTTTGAAAGTCTCCCCTAGTTGCTTGAGGATTCCTCTAATTGGTGCACAATTAAATGATTTGCAAGCCTTAGTAATCTTCCCACAGTCTTGAGGAATCATTCTAGGACTCTCCTTGATATTTTCAGCATCAATAACCTTCCAAAAATTCCCAAGAAATCCATCCAAAGAAGAGTCTCGGCCAAAATACCCTGTTTTGACTAGGATTCAATTTCTGTCTTTGAAGCTTCCTTCTTGGATAAGGAACGCCTTTCTTTCGCCACTTTTCTGGATGTTTCTTGACTGCTACGTGTTCTATGACATCACATATTCTATATTGATCAATAACCTTCTGGAAAAACTCCAAGTAAATCGCCGGAAAAGATCTCCCAAAAAGCTTCGTGAAAAGCTGACAGTTTCTGCCTTATCAGAAATCCTGCTTTGACTTTGATTTCCTACTGTGTCGTCGACGATTTTTACCAGCTCTTTGGCTCTTGTCCGAGTATAACATCATGTATTCAAGGGTCACCGGACCTTTCTTCAAAATTGCAGTTGGAAGAATGCAAGAATTGCTCCTCAATACCGTTCCCAGAAAGCTGATTCTGAAACTGCAGTTTTCTGCTTTGCAGCAACTGTTTTGCACAATGATTTCCGTGGACTTCCTTTGTAATTCTGGCCAAATGGTTTATCAATGTTGGTCCTCTGCATCATTAATTCATGATCCATGGCTTCGTTGCTCTCTTTAGGCTCTCATTTCTCTTGAACTACTTCACGAACTACCTAAAAAGAAAACAAAGTTAAAACTGACTTTTTAAAGGAAATAGCTGAGTGTAAAAGATTGCACATTATATTTGTCGCATTTTATGCTCCTATCAGTTACTCTTTAACATTCCAAACCTTTTCAACACCTCCAATGCATATCTTCTCTGAAAGATAAAATTGCCTCCTGTTTTTTGTAACACTCTATCCCAAGAAAATAACTCATGCTCCCCATATCAGTCATATCAAATACTCTCATCATGGAAGTCTTGAATTCAAGCAAGATATTAACATCATCACCGGTAAAAATCAAATCATTAACATATAAACTTACAATGATGATCTTACCTTCGTTGCTCCTCTTAGTGAACAAAGTTTGCTCACTTTCACATCTCTGGAAACCTTTACCGACAAAATACGCTTCAATGCAGCTGAACCAAGCTCAGGGAGCTTGTTTCAAACCATACAAGGCTTTGTACAATTGATAGACCATATGCTCCTTTCCCTTCCTCTCATATCCTCTAAGCTGTTCTATATAGACCTTCTCATTCAAGTCTCCATGAAGAAATGCTGATTTGACGTCTAATTGAAAAATCCTCCACTTCTTTTGAGCTGGTAGAGCAATGATGGTTTTCACCATATCTAACCTTGCCACTGGTGCAAATACTTCTGAGTAATCAAGGCCTTCTCTCTGTGAATACCCCTTAGCTACGAGACAAGCCTTATGCTTGACAACTTCACCATGCTCATCACGTTTTGTTTTGTAAATCCATTTGACACCAACCTTCTTAGCTCCTGCTGGCAATTCAGTTAGAACCCAGGTTTTGTTCTTCTTGATGGAGTTGATCTCGTTATCCATGGCTTTTCTCCATTTATCTTCTCTTACAGCATCTTCAAATAATGTAGGATCTTCGTCTGCACCATCTTGCACCATATACACTGCCTCCTCATCTTCACTCAGACCCTCACCACTCACATAATCTTCTACCCAGTATGGTAGTCTTCTTTTTCTCCCTTCAACTATACTACCCTCAGAGTGACCTACTTCTCTACCCTCATTGCCACTGACCTTGCTAGTGCTCCCAATAGCTTCACTACCCTGTCTTTCACCATTCACCTCAACATCACCGTCACCATCATCACCTCTATTCTCTCCCTCATTTTCTTCATCACTGAACTCACCATCATCACCCCAATCCCATTGTTTATCTTCCTCAAACACAACATCTTTACTCACAACTACTCCTTTTGTTTTAGGATCAAATGGCCTATAACCTTTAGACTCTTCACTGACTCCCAATAAGATACAAGGAAAACTGTTATCATCTAATTTACCTCGTTTTGCTTCTGGGATGTGGACATGTGCAACGCAACCCCAAATTCGAAAGTGAGCAACATATGGTTTAACTCCACTCCATGCCTCTTGTGGTGTGACATCTTTCACGACTAAAGTAGGGCACCGGTTCAAGACATAGAACGTCCAGCTTCAGTCCAGAAAGACTTCGGCATCTTCTTGGCAAATAACATGGAGCGTACCATGTTCATTACTGTTCTATTCTTTCTCTCGACGACGCCATTTTGTTGTGGTGTATATGCAGTAGTGATCTGCCTCTTGATTCCATGCTCTTTGCAAAAATGATTGAATTCATATGATGTGAATTCTCCTCCCCTATCAGTCCTTAGGCACTTGATAGATACTTCTCCTTCTTTTTCCACCAACTTCTTGAATTTCTTAAAACAATTCAGTGCTTCTGACTTCTCAAGCAAGAGATACACCCATGATTTACGACTAAAGTCATCTATAAAACATAGAGTGTACCTTTTGCCACTGTTGGATGCAGGGGAGATTGGCCCGCAAATGTCTACATGAATCAGCTCCAGTACTTGGCTTGCTCTCCACAAACTTCTTTTTGGAATGGCATTCCTGTGTTGCTTGTCATTGAAGCAGTCGGTACAAACAACCTGTGAAGCTCTAAACTGAGGTAGATCGTGCACCATTTTCCTGAACTGTAATGTCCTCAGCCCCTTATGACTCAAGTGTCCATACCTCTGGTGCCACAAGTATGTCAAATCCAAGGTGCTTGTATGAAAACATTCTTCTGGTTAAGGAAGGGATCTCGTAGAGGCTGAAGCTTCATTAAGATGATAAACATACAATTAGCACTCATCAGGGCCGGTGTACACAATCAGCCCTCTTTGTGGATGGTAAATGATGCATGCTCCATCTCGGATCAGGATTGCCAAGCCCTTTTCCTGTAGCTGCCCAATACTCAAAAGATTGTTCCTAAGATCTGGAACATAATACACATCTCCAACAACAAAAGCAGCACCATTGAACACTAGTCTTACACTTCCCTTCCCAGCCACACTCATCCTAGTCATCCTAGTGTTATTTCCAAGCTTGACTAAATGCATAAAACCAACATCCAAACTCAAAAACATACCTCGATCACCACACATATGATTTGAGCACCCAGAATCTAGGAACCAAGCATCGCTTCTCTTTGCCTCATGCATTTCTACATACAACATCAGGAGCAGTTCATCTTCTTCATCAAGTTGTGCATAATTGGCCTCTTTGTTCCACTTCAGACATTCATTCTGAAAGTGTCCAAGATTGTGACACTTAAAGCATTCTACTGTTGCTCTATTGAAGGATTGTCGTCCTCTCCCTCGATCTCTTCCTCTGAGAGTTGCTCTCCCCCGGCCTCTAGCACTAGCTCGATCTTCAATCTTTAAGGCCTGATCTTCTTCTTCTCGATTCAGCCTGTGGAACTTCTGCTCATGAACCACAAGTGAACTCTGCAGCTCATCAATTGAGAGGGTGTCTGTGTCCTTTGACTCCTCGATAGACTCCACCACATAGGTGAATCTCTCAGTTAACGTCCTCCAGATCTTCTCTACCACTTTGGAATCTGGCATGGTTTCACCATTGCTCCTCATTTTGTTTGCCACAGCTGTGACCCTAGCGAAATACTCAGTGATCGTCTCGCTTTTCTTCATCTCCAACAGCTCAAAGTCTCTTCTCAAAGCTTGAAGAAGAGACCTCTTAACTCGAGCATTCCCACCAAATTTCTTCTTCAGTGAGTCCCATACAACCTTGGAGTTGTGTCTGTCCAGATTTTGCTCGAAAGTGGCTCTGTCGATGGCCTGGTACAGGTAGTGCTTCACCTTGTGATCCTTGGTCCTTGCATTATCCAATAACGCTAGCTGCGCATTAGTCAACCCTGTTCCCATTCTTGGTTCCTCGAAACAATTCTCTATGAGGCTCCATAAACCCTTCGATCTGAGGAAATTTTCCATCAGTTCACCCCAATGGTCATAGTGGACGCCATCGAAGTGAGGGATCTTTGTCAAACTCTTATCCTCACTCATCTCTCTCTCTCTGTTTCCCTTTCTAAGCTGCGGCTTTTACTCTATTCTCAGGCCCAGTGGGGCTCTGATACCAGTTTGTTGGGAATGAGAACTTTGCAACACACTCAAACTCACGAAACTGGATTGAATACTTCTTATCATTATTCAACTACAACTCTGGCTATTATATAGCCTCAGACTCTAACAAACTGAACTGAAAACATGCTCACGTATCGGCTACACACAGCCACGTGCTTTAACAGAAAACAAAGACTAAATCAAAGCATGACCTAATCCTAAGGACTAGGTCTTTATTCAAATGACTAACAAACCCTAAAGACTTGGACAACGCTCTTCATGGGTTGCAAGAGATGAGGGCTGTCTTTTGTATCCGTGAAGCTCCACGGTGGATTTTGACACCACCGTTGGAGATGCTCTTATTTATAGGGCTATCCCATCTAGAGAAACAATTGAGATCCGATTCATATATGACTTTAAAAGAAAATGCTAGCCACACATGAAAATAAAATAATAAAAGCATAGTCATAGACACAAGTGACTTGTTCTTTATTGAAGAGCCTCCTTAATAAGTCTTTCAAGATTATTGTATGATGATCCTCCGGTGTCAGTAGCTGCTATTGCTTTCTTCTTCCATTCCTTTGCCTTTCGCCTCATCTTCATGCCTTTTTCCCCTTCCAGCATTTCCTTGACAAGCACTTCAATCTCATCGCGTTTAACATCATTGTTAACCTCCATACCAATTCCCCAATTGGTACATAGGAAACGACAATTCGTCTGTTGCTCAGCAAAGAAAGGCTAGCAAATTAAAGGCACACCCGCTGATATAGTTTCAATAGTAGAATTCCAACCACAATGAGTTAGAAAAACCCCGACTGATGGATGTGCTAGCACTTGCTCCTGTGGACACCAACTTGCTATGTAACCCCTATCCTTAATCGCCTGGAAAAATTCTTTGGGCAAGACAACCGAATCCCCTTTTACCACATCCGGCCTAACAATCCACAAAAAATAGTGCTTGCTATTTGCAAGCCCCCATGCAAATTCTTTCAAATGTTTGTCTGTCATCATAGTTATGCTCCCATAATTCACATACACAACCGAATCGGGTTTCTGTTTGTCAAGCCATTCGAGGCATTTTGCATCTTCTTTCCACAAGCCTGAGCTGAGGGACTTGACCAATTTGTTTTTAGGCATGTGCCTACCAAGCAAAGCAAGTGGACCTATTGTGTAAATGTTGGAAAACATGGCTAAGATTTCTTCTAACACTTCATGCTCAAATTCGTCAAACGTGTTGAGGATGATTGCAGAGGATTTCAAGCAGTTTTGTGCTTCGGATCCCAAGAAGTCGAACATTATGTCGTTGACATCAGTGACTCTGATAAAGCTAGGGATGTCCTTGAGCCTCATATTCTTCATGCCTGGGATCCAATCAATTGGCTTATCGAGTGTACCATCTTGCTTGAAACTTTCATCTGATCGGAATGCATACAAGGGGCAAAAATGTGAGTAGATAATGTTGATGTTTTACGGTAATTATAATAGTAAATTTGGACAACAAATATCTAAATTCAAGACAGTTACTATTCAATTTATACTATCACTTTAGTTTTCAGTCGTAAAACTTATATTTTATTACTTTAGAACACTCAAGTGTAAGTACATGCAAAGATGACAATATGAGAGGGAGAACAGCTTGCTTAATTGAAAGCCAGGAGCAAAACTTAGGAGAGACAATCCTATGTACGTAGAGCCGGCCATTAAGATCGATCTACTCATTCTACATGACAAAGAACCCCACACCCACGTCCCCTGCAATTCTACAAATGAACCTTATTGGCTAGCCGATCCAATTCTGCACTAGAATACAAAGGATACGAATTATTGTAGTAATGGGGCCGATAAGCTAGAAGTTGAGAATGTGTATAAATATAACTCCCACATTGGAAAAATATAACTTTGTTTATGGGTCCATCCATTGCCAATTGGTTTTGGATGTGAACCTCAAATTACTTTGTCACTAGACACGACTGTGCTTTTAATCTCGATCATTTGTCCGTTGCACTAAAATGTCTAAATCTCAATCATGGGACTGTTAATTATGCTATTTCTCATTCTAGTGGTGGCCTAGCCTGGTGCTTGTTTATCTCTAGCCGTTTTTCTTTTCTTTTTGTTTTCCACAAGTAAAGGCGTAGCTACGCACGGGCTCCGACAGCCCACCTCAAATTTTGAAAAAATGTTAATTTGTAGCTTGATTTTAGTTAAAAAAATTAAATATTAAAATGTAGACCACCCAAATTTCTAAACTTAGCCCATATATATATATATATATATTTTTTTTTTTTTGTCATATGTATGTTATCTCTTTGCTTGAAGTATTTTATTATATTTTTTTTTTTCTATTCTGCTTTAAGAGGCATACTCACATCAAAAACTTGCTTTTTTGGATAAATTAGGTTAGAAAAAGAGTTGGTTGAGAATTATGATACAGATTCAATAAGGCTATGGTATGTTAACTTTTCTTATACATCAACTACTTTTACCACTATGAGAACTCATTTTTACCACTTTAAGGATTCATTTTACCACTTGAGAATTCATGTGATAACTAAGAAAATTCACCACTTTAAGGATTCATGTTACCACTTTGAGGACTAATATTATTATTTTGAGGACTCATTTTTCCACTTTAAGGTAATTATATGCATGTCATACATTAACACATTATAGAATTTCTATAATATATGATGTGGTTCAATTTAAGGAAGGAATAAAACATGTTACTTGTAAAAGTTTAAAATAAATAAATAAATAAAAACATTAGTAAACTTTTATTAAATTTTTTTTTTTAGCACACCCCATTTTAAAATCCTAGCTCCACCATTGTCCACAAGGTCTGTTTTCATGTGTCTGTTGATTATTTCACAAGTGGGATGAGATATTTTGTAAGGGGTGGCTCTAGATCTGTTTCACGTACTCAACCTTCCATGTTTGACATTATACGAAGAAGTTTCAAGCCAAAAAAAATCAATGTATATGACTATTCATACCAACTATACACTTAGATTAAGTAATACATACATAAACAAAACTCATTTGAAATTGTTCTTTAATATTAGTTTAGATTGATTTTCTTTACTCGATGGTGATGTATATCTCTTTTTCATCATCCCGTGTTTCATTTATCTCAATAATTAGGTTTCAGAAAGAATGAAGTACCTTTGAATGGAACAATGCCTCGTTTAACAAGTTCGCTGTATTGCAGGTACGCCATGAAGCCACAAGCAAAAGCAGTCCAAAACTGAACCACAGGATCCCTAGTTCCTTTGTAGCTTCCCTCCCAAATCCCATCAAACCATCTGTGATTACACAACTAACTTGTGGCACTTCACATGATGAATTGATCTTCATCACCAGCTCCTTAAAAGGGCCTAGACATGTTTTCCTAGTGGAGTCACATAAAGCCGGGACATCTTGAGTTGCATCTTTCTCTGAAGGTGGCAACCTGTCCGGTATGGTCTCGAATTGGAAGTCCGGTAGTCCCTTGACAGAGTCGGAACCTCTAGATCGGATTAAACGCCGGTGGTTGAACTCAGTGTTGACAAATGTTATGCGGAATCCCCTGGAGTGCAGAAGCTTGGCTAATTGCATCATGGGGTTAACA
>LYNE01000605.1:1123-15206 GCA_001662545.1 Rosa x damascena
CATTTTCCCTTTTTCAAAAGGAAAATGTCAGTTGTATGGTTGTACCCCCACGTATCCAATTTAATTACAAAAATTCGTATCCTATTCAGATACGACGTATCCAGACCGTATCTAAATCAGGATCCGCGTATCCAAGCCGTATCATACCCGTATCCCGGATCGGTACGGGATACGAGGCCAAAATGCCGTATCCGTGCTTCATACTATACATTATTATTAGGTTTTGCTGATGAATGCTCTTTTGTGCTTATGCATAAATAAAAACTAACATGCTGAATCTGGCTGCCTTGATGAAATCTTTACAAACTTCCTCAATTTTATGCTTCTGTATTGCTCTGGGGCTTTTCAATTCTTCTAGCAGGGCTAGATCGAGTTTGTTACATTCAAACCAATATTGTCATGTAATTAATCTCAAATCATGAGGCTCGTTCAAGCTACGCTATACTGTTACATTTCATTTCATTCTATATAATGTACTAGACTAGTTAAAGATCCCGCGCTTTGCTGCGGGTAGTATAAACTATAAATGCATTCAAGTCGTATAACAATTGTAAATTGCTTTTTTTTTTTTTTTTTTTNNNTTTTTTCTAACTGAACTAACAACTAACAAAATCAAACGAAAAGAATTCAAATAGGCAAACCAATTCAAAACAAAATAGAACAGAAACCAACCAAAATCAGAAAGGAACAATATGTTAAATATTTTCCTTCAGTTCTAGATTACTGACTCTATCACATTCTCACTTCACATTCAGTGAAGATAGCAGTTCTTTTTAACCGATCCAATCATTCATAGGTCAAAATTTTCAAGTTAGGCGCCATCTTTTCTAAGCTCTTTAAAACCTCTGATAGTGTTTTGCAATCTAGTAGCTCTTCTTAATTGTGTGTAGTCCATGATGGGGAAGCACACGGTTTCTTTGAAACTGGTTCATCACATTGATTGTCCAATCCAACACCAAGGTGAGGAAAAAAAAATCTTCTTTTCTGATCAGTGAAGGTAGAGGAGATATTCATCATGGTATTGCATTTGAAGTCATTATAGAGAAAATTTATTTTCTTGATCTTCCTCTGTTATCAGTATAATTAGTACAATTAAGAGTGGTACCTCAATGTGTGTTGGGGTTGGGTATTCAATCATTGAATCAAGTAGTTAAGAAGCTACAAAACATTGTTTAGCTACCTACACACTTGACTTATTTACTCTTGGACAATTGGAACATGTTTGAGTGGGATTTCAACTCCAAGCTCAAACCGAGCAATCATGACTCCATAGGAAGCTTCAATGATTCATTGCCAGACATTGGCTAAGACATGGCATTCACCCAATTCTCCATGGATAGGCAATAAGTTCAGGAAAGTTTTACCATCTTCAATTTCTATGTGATTACTGGGTATAGATAGAGCTTAGCGATCTCTCTTTTTAAAATTTGATCAGTAACACTTTATACAGAGAGAGACAATACAATGTAATTGAGCAAGATAATTGAGATATATATACATATGGAGGAAATAAGGATGTAGATCAATTACCTTAACAGCTGTCAGATATATTGAAGGATCAGGATTTTACTCTGTCATACCATCACCTGCAAACAAAAATGAAAGGAAATAGTAAACTTATGTGTGAGCCAGGTATGTAAATGAAAAATCTACACAAAATCATATATTAAACTATAAGTGTGCAGTTCTATGTTAGAGATTGAAGTTCACTATTTTATTCACACTTCATAAGAATTAGCAGATCTGGGGAAATAAATTTGGCACCAAGCGTGTGTATTTACAGCTTAAAGTATTAAATTTCTAGTATACATGAACCCTTCCTATTACCTTTGTTTCATTGATGTCAAAGCCTTTCACTGATTTTATCAATACCAAATCACAACATCGCTCAATCCAGGCTTAATGTAACCCAGTGATGTACTAGTGATGGCTTAACAGAAGTTCTCTCTGTCGGGGTAACAACAAAACCCATCATCAAAAAAATGGGAAATTGATTGACATGAAACCAACAACCAAAATCGATTGCCTTTTTTTTTTTGCCTCAGTCAAGAACAGCCAACAATTGGCTGGGCAAGGCAAGACCGGTGGAAGCAAAAAATTCACTTACCCGGTTAACACATCAGCAAATCCCTCCCTTTGTCCAGTCAAAGTGCAGCCGCTGCACTTGCTCTTAGGAAAGCTTGGAGTGGCAACATATTGGCACTGGCTGCATGAACTGTTGAACCACTTTTCATTTTTGGCAAACATGCTGCAGTTGACATTAGCAATGTAGTTGGTTAGTAGATGTTAACTATCTTTCTACCGTGATCCTTCAATAGTTTGAGATGGGTTAGTTAAGTTAAGCCTTTCATCTAACTTGGAATTGGAATAGGAATGCTGATTCCCAAATGAAATGCTTATTCTATCTCAAGATTTGTCCAATCCAAAGCCATTTACATTCTGGTTGCTTGGTAGGGTAATGATTCCCTACTAGCATTATACACTGGCATTATACAGAGCCAAACACTAGAAAGAGTTGGGCTGTGCTTGTACACGAGTGAACTTAAACTGAACCGTGGACAAACAACATGTTCTTTCAAAATTGTTAATGCTTCTCGGTAGTGATGATATCCCTACAAGTGGAAAGCATTGTTTTTGTTATGTGTTCCAAAATATGGAGAGCTGCATCACTACATGTCACACAGTTTGTTTCACCTGTCCCGCGGACACAAAACTCACAAAAACGAGTAGAATCCAGAAGTCAAGAAGTAGGGAAACAAGGTGGAGAAAAACTCCGCCTCCGCCGCCACCGCCCTTAAGCCAACCAACCGTGCCCCTCCTAGTTGTAGGTTCACCACTAGTGGCCATGTTGAAATTTTGTCGAAGATGGCTGCCTTGGAGTAAATCCTAGCAGAGTAAAAATTTCGGAGAACTGAAGTTTGCTCAGTATTTGCTTTTGTCTCGCTTGACCATCGTATTTCTTCGTGTGTTAAGCACATTACCTTCTTTCTACAGTTCTACTATACTTAAAACATTGAAATTCGTATAAAAGTAACTTAATTATTGTCACGCCCCTGATTTTACACACATGAAAATCGATATATATAACCCCATAATTATATATGCGTGAACGTTCAGCCATCAATACAATATATATTTCTATTACTTTTTCCTTTTAACCCAAGTACATATTGATGCCCTGAACCCACTATCTCAATATTGACCCGCTCCATAGAGTCATATATTACATAAGCTTACGAATTAAATTGTCAACAATAAAATAAAACGTAAATGCTGCTCAGAGTTAACTATACAACGGAAGTCCTTATCGACGGTAAAATTACAAAAATGGCTTCCTACCATAAAGCTGCAAAGGCGCTACCTTAGCTTCAGCCCCGATTATCCTAACCTGCAGGATTAACCCCTACACCGTTTGAATAGTGTACCGGGTTGCCACACAACAAACCAGGTAAGCTTTTGCAAGCCCGTATGAGTAACTCAAAACACACATGCACAACTCACGCCAAAATAAGGAAAACAACTCACGCTTTGAATTCTTAAAACACGAAATAAAGGAGAATAACTCACACTTTAATTTCCTTCCAAATCGAAATAAAAGAAAGCAACTCACACCTTGTTTTCTTTTAAAACGAAACATAGAAAACAACTCACACTTGAATTCTATCAATAAAACATAGAAAGCAACTCACACCTTGATTTCTATCAAAACGTTAATAAGGAAAACAACTCACACCTTGTCCCCTTAAAAACCATTAATAAGGAAGCAACTCACACCTTGTTCCCTAAAAATACGTAATGTCATGAGTTGTAAATAACCAATTCCTGTTACCCCATGAATTACCTATATGGCAGACAGATTAGAGCTCTAACTGAAAACGTAACCACTCGTTCGGCCAAAGACGTGGTCACCAGAGATTCTGCCCAAGGTCTTAGACCTTCGATCCTCGAGCCGCACTGTCCCTTGGAGCAAATCATTAAAGGAGTCGCATTGGACCCAAAATGTTACACAAATCGCAACGCTTTTGAAAACAATTGAAATCAACATTTCCATAATCATTGTTTTCCGAAAAAGCCATAACACAAAACAATAAAAAGCATCAATTCATGCCTATTGTTTTCATACCCAAATCTCAACACTTTTCTCAAATCTCAATGCTTTTCAAAACAAATCGAAATCAATCATTTCCACAAATCATTTGTTTTCCAAAAGCCACACCCCAAAACAATAAAAAGCATCATTTCATGCATATTGTTTTTATAAATCCACAAACCACCCAAAACATATATATTTCACGCAAATATATATCTATATGTAGTCATCCGCTCAGGAATGCCTACTAATACCAACTATAGTTTGCAGTTAACTAATAACTCTCAAAACAATTAGGTATTCCCGTTCGTGAATGAACTTCGTGAGATTACTCACCTCAGAATCCCACTGCGTCTTCTATACAGAACCGAACTAACACTATCACCAACAACTCGTCCAATTCACCTTTTAAAAGCACCTATTCACCAATGATCTCAAAGCAGTAACGATTCATAACCAATTTAAGTCCGAAACCCCTGTTTTGAACTAAAATCCCCCAAAGTGACGCCAATCGAGGCGAAACCACATCCGAGACCTCCCAAAGTCTCTGGAATACGTCCACGATCGATGTGACCAAACCACAAGTCGATCGGACGCTCAAATCCTCACGGATAGAATAATCGATCCGTATGAAACTGCAAAAATCATAACAATTCCATACGAACTCCAAAATTTGCATATTATATATCGAAACGCTCGTATCAACGAGTAGAACATATACAATACCAAAAACAGTTCCTTAAGTGGCTGGAACACTGCCGAAACGCCACCACAGACGGTGGTGCACCGCCGCCGGCCAAAAACTCATTATTTCACGAAACTCCCAACATCAAAGTTCTTCATCTAAGCATGCTTGTGAATTCTCATAACTAGCTCGAAGTCAGAAAACAAGCATAAGGGGTCGAAAACTACCTCACAAGCCGTGAACAGTAATCCAATCCGAGTTGATTGAAGTTTCACGTGAATCGATCCAAACAACCACCAAGGATTGATTAACGAGGCTGCTCTGAGCTCAACCAAGAAGACTTGAAGCCTCGCCGACGTCGGAATAAGGAATTCCGACCGGGTCCGAAATCCACAAACTGAACCGCCTTGCAGCGCCGTCGTGGAGAAGAATCGGCGCTAGAGGACACCAGAGGGACTATCAGACGGAGGAGACGATCCTATCTGGAAAGTTTCATCGCCGGAGACCGCCACAGTTCGCCGGAAAAGTCGGGTCGGATCGACCGGGTCCGGGTCGGGTCAGTCTGAAATCTTCGATTCTGAAGGTAGCAGCCGAGAGAGAAGAGAGAGAAAGGAGCTGGTTTCCGGAAAAGGAAATAAGTGAAAATAGTAAGTTTCTCCTTCGGGAAACTTCTATTTATGCCAAAATGGAAATTCCTTCCAATGGCCATAACTTTCTCATACGAACTCCGATTTACGCATTCCACATATCCACGAACTCGTATCAACGCGCTCTACAAATTTCGTGAAGGAAATTTTCGGAGAATCCCAACGAATAAAAACTCAACCTTTGCACACCCTCCTAAAGTCATACTTTCCGAATAAAAATTCATCCGAAACACTTCCGCTCCATCTACGAGCCACGAAACCATCCAATAACCGTAATTTAGATTCCGGAAAATCCTCGGAAAATAAATACGAATTTCTGGGGCATTACAATTATATATATATAAAAAAAAACTCACATTTCCCTATACATATTTTTTTTTTTGAGATGTAAAAGACTTATTAAAAATTAGAGTGGAGTACATTCTTGCTGCACAAGGTCAAGAATGCAATCTGGAATAACATCAGACCACATAATTCCTTGTGCAGATTCATAAGCAATGCTTGCTAGTCTATGAGCTATTCTATTACATTTCCCTATACATTGAATACCTGCTGCCCAAAAAAACAAAATAACAGCATTACAGAAAAACCCTACTCCATACAAACTAATTTAAGAGTGAGGAATTTACATCAAAAGATGATGTAGATAAATATATTCCAGGAGGGTTGATATTTTCATTTTTGAATATATTATTCTTTTTTTTTCATACTGTTGCTATTTACCGTAACACCTCTTATATATTAAAAAATATTTTAAATTAACCTAGAGTATAAGGATATTTACGTAAATTCACCGTACTTTGAGTTCCAGTATAGATTTAAATTATGTTTTATTTATAAAAAAATAATAATATAGATTTAAATTATGTTTTATTTATAAAAAAATAATAATATAAATTTAAAATTAGTCGAAAGACAATAATGTTAAAGAGAGAGAAAGGAGTAGATTGCCAATTCGAGTGTTGCTTCCGGCAGCAGTGAATCAGATTGAATGAGTTGACAAAAAAGAATCAGATTGAATGGAATTCCAGGCCACGGCGGCGAGATTGAGGCCCCGAGGCACAAAGCGGCCGAACGGCGGTGGTTTGGTGGAGAAGCAGGCCGAGGGTATTTTGGGAATTCAGAACGACGACGGAACAATTGGGGAAGATGTGGAGCTAGCGGCGCCGAAGCTCGTTCCCTGGGGGAGGAAGCGGCGGAGGACAGGATGCGAGGGTATTTTGGGAAATCAAAATGAAGGAGAGGCAAGGGCGGCAAATTGGTGCACAAGGGCTCCCTTGGACGTGGGGAAATGTTGCCATCAATGTAAGCGAAATTGTAAGCGAAGAGGGGTGCAGTGCACAAGGTGTCCCGAAAGAGGTAAGCGAAATAGGTATTGTCTCCCTTGCATACGGAGATGGTATCCCAACACCTCACAGGAAGCCATAGCTGAGGCTTGTCCTGTGTGCCGCGGCAACTGCAACTGCACAGCCTGCCTTCGGTTGGATGCGCGTTGCAGGCGTTTCGAGAATCGAGACCCGAAAATCGATGAGGAGACCAAGCTGGAGCACTCTAAGTATTTGGTTCATCAGCTGCTTCCGTATTTGAAGATGATTAGGGATGAGCAGGTGAGTGAGATGGTGGTGGAAGCCAAGAGGCAGGGGTTGCGTGACCTTTTGGAGCTCAAGGTGGACAAGGCTAATTGCGGTGACGGAGTGCGTATGTACTGCAACAGCTGCAGCACTTCGATTTTTGATTTTCATAGGACTTGTCCCGGATGTGAGTATGATCTGTGCCTCGGTTGCTGCCGGGAGATTCGAGATGGTAAGTGGAAGAAGAGAGCTCAAGCGTCCACATTTGAGTGGAAATGGAGAGCAAGTGAAGATGGAAGCATTCTCTGCCCCCCAACACACATGAAAGGTTGTTGTAAGCATAATTTAGAATTGAGATGCCTTTTTTCTCAGAATCATGTTATGGAATTGGTAGAGAAAGCAGGAGAAATAGATGCAAGTTACAATTTTTTGCCTGATCGTAGTGAAACATGTGCATATAAGTGTTCATGTGTTAAACCTGTGGATGATGCCGTTTGCTCAAGTAGTGGCAGCAGCAGCAGCAGCTCTAAGTTAAGGAAAGCAGCTTCTAGAGTTGCTTCTGATAGTGACTACTTGTTCTGTCCAAGGGTCGGAGAAATCCAAGATGAGGATTTTGGGCATTTTCAGTGGCATTGGAAGAGGGGGGAGCCTGTGATCGTTAGCAATGCACTTGAAAATGGATCAGGTTTAAGCTGGGAACCATCTGTCATGTGGCGGGCATTTAGACAGATAAAGAAAACCAATCATGATAGTGATTTGACAGTCCCCGCCATTGATTGCTGGAATTGGTGTTTTATAGAAATCAACCTCCTCCATTTCTTTAATGGCTATTCCAACGGACGGTCTTATGAGACAGGATGGCCTCAGAATCTCAAGCTCAATGACTTCCCATCATCTACGGAGTTTCACAATCGTCTTCCCCGGCATGGTGAGGAATTTTTATGTTGTCTGCCTTTCAAGGAGTATACTCACCCCAACAAGGGAACTCTGAACCTTGCTATCTACTTGCCACCTACCTCAGTAAGGCCGGACTTGGGTCCAAAAACATATATTGCCTATGGTTTTACACAGGAGCTTGAACGGGGAGATTCTGTAACCAAGCTTCACTGCAATATGTCTGATGCGGTCAATATTCTGACACATTCAGCTGAAGTGGCCCTTACAACTAAACAACTGGCAACTATAGAGAAGTTGAAGAAAAAGCACAGGGAGCAAGACGAAAGAGAGATATTTGGGAATTGTCACACAAATGCTGGAAATGGAAGTGGGCCTCAGCAAGAATCAGCTGAAGTATGTGAGGATGGAGGTGCCTTATGGGACATTTTCCGGATTCAGGATGTTCCGCTGCTGGAGAAATACATCCACAAGCACGTCAATGAATTTATGCATGTGCTCTGTAATCCTTTGCAGCATGTTACTCATGCTATACATGATCAGACTGTTTATCTCACTGTAGAGCACAAGAGGAAGCTCAAGGAGGAATTCGGTATCGAGCCGTGGACATTTGTTCAAAGACTTGGAGATGCTGTTTTCATTCCTGCAGGTTGTCCTCATCAGGTGAGGAACTTGAAGTCTTGTTTCAAAGTTGCACTGGAGTTTGTTTCCCCTGAGAATGTGGGTGAGTGCTTTCGTTTGACGGAAGAGTTTCGCACACTTCCGACAAACCACAGAGCCAGTGAGGACAAGCTGGAGGTGAAGAAAATGATTGTGCATGCTGTTTGTGAAGCTATTAAGGAGATTTCTGGTGAGAATGTGATGGTAAAGAGGGCAAGGGATGTGAAGGCAAAGAGGGCAAGGGATGTGAAGGCAAAGAGGGCAAGGGCTCCCTTGGACGTGTCGACAATTTGCCATCAATGTCAGAGAAATGTTAAGGGAAGAGTGGTGTGGTGCACAAGGTGTGTGAGGAAGAGGTATTGTATTCCTTGCATACAGAGATGGTATCCCAACACATCAGAGGAAGCCATTGCTAAGGCTTGTCCTGTGTGCCGTGGCAACTGCAACTGCACAGCCTGCCTTCGATTGGATGTGCCTGTCAGGCGTTTGCAGAATCTAGACCCGAAAATCGACAAGGGTACCAAGCTGGAGCACTGTAAGTACTTGGTTCATCAGCTGCTTCCCTATTTGAAGAGGATTAGGGATGAGCAGGTGATTGAGATGCTGATCGAGGCTAAGAGGCAGGGATTACGTGATGTTTCGGAGCTCAAGGTGGAGAAGGCTAATTGCGGTGAAGATGAGCGTATGTACTGCAACAACTGCAGCACTTCTATTTTTGATTTTCATAGGAGTTGTCCTGAGTGTGAGTATGATCTGTGCCTCAGTTGCTGCCGGGAGATTCGAGATGGCAGGTGGAAGAAGAGAGGGATGGAGGAGAATGCTCAAGTGTCCACATTTGAGTGGAGAGCAAGTGAAGATGGAAGCATTCTCTGGACACATATGAAATGCTGTGGTAAGCATAAATTAGAATTGAAATGCAAATTTTCTCAGAATCATGTCATAGAATTGGTAGAGAAAGCAGGAAAAATAGATGAAAGTTACAGTCATTTGCGTGCTAGTAGTGAAACACCTGCACACAAGTGTTCATGTGTTAAACCTGTGGATGATGCCGTTAGCTCAAGTAGCAGCTGCTCTATGTTAAGGAAAGCAGCTTCTAGAGATGGTTCTGATGATAACTACTTGTTCTGTCCAAGGGTTGGACAAATCCAAGATAAGGATTTTGGGCATTTTCAGTGGCATTGGATGAGGGGTGAGCCTGTGATCGTTAGCAATGCACTTGAAAATGGATCAGGTTTAAGCTGGGAACCATCTGTCATGTGGCGGGCATTTAGAAAGATAAAGAAGATCAAGCATGATAGTGAATTGACAGTCCACGCCATTGATTGCTGGGATTGGTGTTTTATAGAAATCAACATCCTCCATTTCTTTAGTGGATATTCCAACGGACGGCGTTATAAGACAGGATGGCCTCAGAATCTCAAGCTCAATGACTTCCCATCATCTACTGAGTTTCACAATCGGCTTCCCCGGCATGTTAAGGAATTTTTATGTTGTCTGCCTTTCAAGGAGTATACTCACCCCAACAAGGGAACTCTGAACCTTGCTATCTACTTGCCACCTACCTCAGTAAAGCCGGACATGGGTCCAAAAACATATATTGCCTATGGTTTTGCACAGGAGCTTGGACGGGGAGATTCTGTAACCAAGCTTCACTGCAATATGTCTGATGCGGTTAATATTCTGACGCATACAGCTGAAGTGCCCCTTACAACTGAACAACTGGCAACTATAGAGAAGTTGAAGAAAAAGCACAGGGAGCAAGACGAAAGAGAGATATTTGGGAATTGTCACAAAAGTGCTGGAAATGGAAGTGGGCCGCAGCAAGAATCCGCTGAAGTATGTGAGGATGGAGGTGCCTTATGGGACATTTTCCGGATTCAGGATGTTCCGCTGCTGGAGAAATACATCCACAAGCACGTCAATGAATTTATGCATGTGCTCTGTAATCCTTTGCAGCGTGTTACTCATGCTATACATGATCAGACTGTTTATCTCACTGTAGAGCACAAGAGGAAGCTCAAGGAGGAATTCGGTATCGAGCCGTGGACATTTGTCCAAAAACTTGGAGATGCTGTTTTTATTCCTGCAGGTTGTCCTCATCAGGTGAGGAACTTGAAGTCTTGTATCAAAGTTGCACTGGAGTTTGTTTCCCCTGAGAATGTGGGTGAGTGCTTTCGTTTGACGGAAGAGTTTCGCACACTTCCGACAAACCACAGAGCCAGTGAGGACAAGCTGGAGGTGAAGAAAATGATTGTGCATGCTATTTGTGAAGCTGTGAAGGAGATTTCTGCTGAGAATGTGATGACTGAGGTTGTGAAGCCTAGGGGAGGCGCAAGGGAATTAAGGCAAGGAGTAAGGTCCAAGTCTTACAAAATGTAATGGTATGCAACATGGGAATTATTAGGGATGTGATTGTTGGATCGTCTAATTGTTCTCCTGTCGGTTCGTGAGCTGCAAAAGCAGGGCCTTAAGACCATGAAGAAGATGAAGAAGTCAGTTTCGGACTTTGCTGGTATCATGAGGATTGTTGATATTGATAGGCTTGCAGTCATGAGGTTTAAGGGAGATATCAAGCTCTGGTTTCGGTACCTTGAGTTCTGTCGACAGCGAAGGAATGGTAGAATGAAGAAGGTAATACTCACACCCCTAGAATGGTTCCTGTTTCTTATTTATGGTGTTCATTTAATTCTAGACTTCATTACTGCATTGTTAGAATAACTGAAGTGCATTTGGTGCTAATTGCACTCCTATTACAATCTATGATCATTTACATATAATTGTGTGTTTCAGATATATATTTTTTTACCTGTTGCATTAAAGTCTGAAATTGCTGAAAGAGGAATGTCTTTCTGCAGATCCTGGCTGATGCAATCAAATTTCACCCAAAGGTCCCTGGTATCTGGATCTATGCTGCAGCTTGGGATTTTGACCATAATTTGAATGTTGAGCTGCCCGTGCTATCATGCAAAATGGGTTAAGAGTTTGCGCAACTTCAGAAGACCTCTGGATAGAGTATCTTCGCATGGAACTCACATTCCTCAATAAATTAAAGGCTCGGAAGGTTGCTCTTGGAGAGGATGAGGGCACTTTTGCCCGTGATCAGATAAGTTTGGATAAGAAACAGTGGAGAGATGAGAACAAAGACTTACTCATGTCCCTTAATGACGAAGGAGAAAATAATGAAAGGTCAGATGATGAAAATGAAAAGTCAATAAAGAAAATTAGTAAGTTTCAAGAGCAAGGTTTTAGCATACTAAGAGCCATATATGCTGGAGCAGTAGAATCTCTTCCCTCTAGTTTTAGTCTGAGAAAACCTTTTTTGGAGATCCTGGAAGCAACTGACTTGTTTAATTCATATGCAATACGTAAGGAAATACTAAGTGATATGAAGAGAGCCTTCTCAAGTCTCAACAGAAACCAGAGTATTGGGATTGGCTTGCAAGACTTGAATATAATCCTGCAAGTAGGAAAGATATTGGTGAAGATGTCACACTTTCTCAGATAGAAAAAGCAGTTCAGGTATAGATGCATTTAAACTGCTTACATCCTAAACTAGCAACTTCATTTATGTGGTCTTCATTTGACTAATAGTTCAGTATCTATGCTGACATGTATCTAACATAAACTCATGCATTTTCTGATTGTATTTGACTTATATGCCTGTAATTGTTTCATGAAATCCTTGCATTAGGTTTACGAGGAGGCTATAGAAATTTTGCCTACGGCCATAATGCTCCACCAGTATGGGAAATTTTTGAATGGTGTTGTCACTCTTCTAAAACTAGAAAACAAGCCTTCTGGGTTAGCTAGTCCATCTGCTGGCTATATTCCTCTTCTTTTGAGGGCTTACGAAAAGGTTAAAACAATGGGGGGTATATTGATGTGGTTCTTGCTTGTCAGCATATTTCATTTCTTCTGCAACTTGGAAGACTGGAGGAAGCCCAGAAACTGGCAGAAAATCTTTGTTTGTGGAATATTTTCAAATTCAATGAAGTCATGGCTATTAAGAGTCTCTGTAGGTGTTAGACACTTTACAAGGGATTCCATTTCACCGAGTAAAGCTGACCTACTGTCCATCTTTGAACTTCTTAAAGATGTTTTGGCAAGAGTGTCCATTTCAGAAGCTGAGAACCTGTGGTTAATGGTATGGTGTCTATACCTTTCAACTTTTCCCTTTCCTGTACTCTGATTATGACTATTTTGTGGAGGACAATTTTAACATTTTCTTTTAATATTACAGGCCCTTAAATTCTTTGCAAATCAAAAACATTACTTTGACAAGTTAGTTGAGATTTCTGTTAGATCATTGACAAAAAATGGCGGCAATGAACAAGGATTTTCCCTCTCTGCTGCTATTATGCATTTTGTTCTTCAAAAGGATGGAGTACTACATGCTAGAGAGATATATAAACGGTAGGTCATTTCATAATGAGCTAGATACTCTTAACCCCAGGGGATACATAAGAATTAAGAAGGTTAAAATTATAGTTCAACCAGAATTGTTTGGTGTATGGTTTTTGATTATTAGCTTATGCAGTTGTCACTGAGAAGTTTCTGAGCTTGTGTCATGTTTCAATTGCAGCTTCATCTCTTTACCACACCCTGGACTTGCACTATATAGAGCCTGCATTGAATTGGAATCAAACCTTGCATCCATTAGTGACAAAGATAGCCTCGTCAATGCCAGGAAATTATATGAATCTGCACTTAAAACTTATGACCAAGATTTGAGCTTATGGCGAGATTACTATTTGATGGAGACGAAGGTAAGCTTTAGCAGTTTACAAACATCTACTATAAAGAGAACTACAATTTCCATTTTCAATAACAATCCTAAATTTTCAATAAATTTGTTTCTTAAAAAAAAAGAAAAAAATCTGTCTTTTCTATTGTCAGTTGCCTGGTAGTTATCATTGATTAAGCAGATGAATTGTGGATAAAACTTGTGCTACTTTCATTCTGTGGCACGCACACAAGATTCTAAAAGACACGACTGCACTTGTTACACCAGATTTGTAATCGTTGTTATGTGAAATGATTTCAGTTTTGACCTCATGTTTAAGATATTCACCTCTTTGAATGTGGTTGAATTTCAGTTGGATCCTAATATTAATGGAATCAGGTAGTAGTTATAAGTTTTGTTCTCTTTTCTTTTGGTCTTGATGTTCTTTTATGAATAAAACATATTGGTGCTCGAGGGGCTGGAGATGCTTGAAATACTAATGCCAGGGTTTGCTGAAATCCATATCCACCATGAGCTTCTTGATACCTTTCTCCCGTTCTAACTTGAGACCATGGAAGTAGCTAGCACATTTTCAGCCTTTACCTGGTTTAGCAACCAAACCAATAATCCAACTGCCAATATAACCCTGGATTAAACAACTGGCGACTATTGCCTTCCCTTGCATAATAGTTTTTTTATTTTTTTAAATCCCTTAGCCCACTTTACATATGTTAGTGAGAATTGAACCTATGACCTTTATAATGTTAGAATTTTAAGTTTTTAACTTACCAACACATGCCACAGCTCACCGAC
>LYNE01000605.1:62953-74599 GCA_001662545.1 Rosa x damascena
AGGATATACTAATGTGATCACATATAATCATTTGTATTAGATCTGAGTATATAATTAAACAGTCTAATCCAGTCTTGTCAAAACTGATGTCTAAACCTCTACAACAGCTCAAAGATTGAATTTTTTTTCTTACAACTTTCCTTCGGTTTTGAGGAAGATGGGAAAAACCCAGACGAGCATGATATCAGAAAACATTGAAGGTTAAAGTTATTTGCAGAGGCAAAATTAATAGAAAAAAAATTCTAAAATGATGCAGGACAAGTCTGGTTATTCATAACATTAATTGAAGTTGAATGCTCCCGATTTGGGAATATGCACAAATGAGCATAGTTTGATGCTTGGCTGCATCCTATGGACTTGGTGCTCGGACCAATGTATGTGGTAGAAATGGCTTTCTAAAAGGTTTTGGTTTTGTGTAGTTGTGGAGCATGTGACATGTTTAAAAGAGTCCCACAAGGCGATGCTATATTCATAAAGGTAGCCTTTGTATTGCTTATATATTTTGGCTGTGTATGAAACATCACGTCTGGAAAGATTTGAACTTTACAAGTGCTTTGTTTGCTAAAATGGGCCTGAGTTATCCCTGAAACTGTAATTTTACATAACAAAGTTTTCTCAATAGACCAACTGTGGTCCTTTTCATTTTGCGGTTAATTTTGCTCTTTATGGTTCACAAACTTCCTTGTGCCAAGCAAAGTGGCTTTTGGATTCCAGTGGTTCAAGTTTTTTCCAGCTTCAGCCTTGTGTTCTCAATTGTGGTACATTACTATAGATTTTGATGTTCACAGTTTATTTATAATATCCTTCATAACTTAGCCACCACTGAAGCAAATGCATGTTTTATGCAGATGTCTGTCAATTTCTTGAAATTTGAAAAGAGACGTTGGTGACAGTCTTGCTACATTTTGGCAGGTTGTTCACAGCTTTTGTCTTTGAAGTAGCTCTTGCAGTTTCTCATTTGGGAATGTTTCGTTGTTTTGTGCACTACTTGAAGTATATTTTGCTTGCAGTCTGGATTGAAGCCACGCGCTTTGGTTTACTACTGAGCTGTCACATATCACAGGCCTTTCAACTATATTACATTTTTGTCAAGTAAGGAATCATTTTATACTTGAGAAATATTTGATCAGATCATTATGCTGGCCGGTGTATCTCTATATGTTCTGAAAATCAATTCATAAAGATATTTAGGTTGCATTTTATTGGATCAATGTGGTTAACTTGTTTGCGATCAATATTTCAGGAGGTGTGTGCCACCAATCAGATGTGCTGGTACAGTATCTATTCTGCAACCAAAAACTTGGCATGAGGAACAAGGATCAAACCTCCCAAATTGGTAAAAGTTTTGCAAGTCTTGTTCTTGATGTGCGCTTTGGCTTCTTGTTGGTCATGATGAGGGCTTCCAGCTGCTTATGTTTGTTTAACCCTGCACTAAGTGGGATGTAGAACTAATTTGATTGTCAGTTATGCCTAGGGTTAAGTTTATGCTTGATAGAGTTGAACAACTCTTTATTGAAATTATGAGTTATGTTCGATACTAATGCATGATTAGCGACAAGCAACATGCGGTTTAATAAAATGTGGTTCCTATTTCCACCACAAAATAAAGCTCCTCAAGCATCTCTAATAATGCAGGAGCTGAATCACTGATAGCTCTATCCCTAAGCCAACACAAGCAACATATTGCAGTCTTTTAAATCATGCATATTTCCTTTTCCCCGAATGGTAGATGGGACTCCGGTAGCCACCACATTCCAATTCCCATAATTACTGCCAAAGGGATGCTAGCTCCATATACATAAGAGCAGCATGCATTGCCAATCCAATCCCTATACCAAATACAAAGAGCCCAATCAAACTGGGAAGTCAGGTGCTAATGCATGCCGTTATGAGAGCTCCAACAGAATACAATACAGCAGCCGAAATCAAGTCAAACCTCCTTCGTAAGATGTCACCAGAATTAAAGGCCAACAAAGAGCCAATCAAGGCACCAGATAATGAGCCACTAGTTATATATGAGACCAATTTGCAGAGATGACAAGGTCATACTATGATACTCTGCTTAATGTGGCTGACTCTAGGGAAATTGTAGCACAAGCTGTGGCACCAATATCATAGCCATATACTAGTCCTTCAAGAGCTGGGAATAAAAATGGGAGTATTGCGAGAAGAAAAGAATATTTTTGTGAATTTTTGTGCACCCCATGAAGAAGAGGCTCCTTTGTACCACCAATGTCACCTGAACCTGAATTCTTTTTCACCTGTGGAAGAGAAGAAGAGGACATATGTTGATTATTTTGTTCTCAGATGGAGCAATTTTACTGTATCTGATGGAGAAGATCAGAGTCGGATCTTCCAAAAGTTTAAGATGAGCAAAGCCATCCTGGAAAGACTGTCAAGTACGTAGTAAAAAAGTAGTAGTCATCATAAACTCATATGCTATTGCTTACCCTTATCAGGTAAACTGAGCACTCCTATAATCAGTCCTTCTCATACATCTTTATGGGTGGTGTGTTTGATGCTCTCACAAAAAGATCAACAAAATACTAACCCTTATCACTGCCAAATAAAGTTCTTAACAAAGCTAAGTGATAGATCAATCACCAGAAGCATCTACAACTCAGTAGGGGTTTGTATTGCCACAAAACCTAAATAAGTGATCCAACACGTGAAAATGCAGTCACAAATAAGACTTGTAGAAGAAGTGCAAATATCATTCGGATCAGAAACAACAATATTACAACAACAAAAAAGTTGCAACAAGCCTAGGTGCAGGCAGAACAGGGTGGGGTGTGGTCAGGATGGGGGCCTAGGATCATATTATAAACCGAAATATGCACGTCTCCGTTTTGTAAAGAGAAACAATTTATCAGATTCTGATCAAAGACAATGACCAGCCATAAGATCGATGCATGAGTTAATATGCTTGAATGAGGACAGAGACAAATTAACTACGGCAATTCGTAATGACAGTACATTAACCAAAAAATGCCCCTCTTACATCTTATCGCTGAAGTCTTCAAGGAGGTTCATGAGCTTCTTCGCAAGCTGCTGCCTCCAATACTCTGGAGCAACAGTTACCGCTGTTATGTGCGTGACCATGCTACGACTCACCTTGCCCGTCAACCTTTCCCATAATTGCAATTACAATAGAAACACACAGCTATTTACATATCTTCAGATAAACACACATACAGATGTAAAGCATATATTTAAAATCAATTAGCAATATCCATCAGTATTCTTCCATAACATGTTTAACTCTATTTTACTCAACACCTCATGAGCCTTTCTAAAACGGTAATACCTCATCTTAGGAAACCTTTCCAAAACTAAAAGCAATATTAAAGATTGGGGTTGCTTACTGTAATTTCCCGCTTCTGCAATTTCATTACCCTCTCATATGAAAACTTTCAAATTTTCGAGAGCCCTAGAAACGATGCAGTTTTTGCCACATTTTTTATTTTTGCAAGGGATAGAGCAGGTTTCTGAATTTTTCGATGTCCAATGAAATTATTTCAATTTCATCATCAAACGGTTTTTTCTTCTTCTTCTTCTTCTTCTTTTGGTCTAATTGAATTGGTTTAAAAATCGATTTTGGATTTTGGTAGGGGAAGCTCCCTTGTTGCAGCTTCTTTGGATCACAGACATTGGTAAGTAATGATCGTTTTAGAAAAATTATTTCTTATAGTTATAGTAAATTATTATATGCTAAGTTGATTATAATTTAGAAGACCGATCATGTGGTTAGAGAATTATAGTAATTTATGCTTGCTGTGATTTTGTTTTAGTGCTAGTGATTAAAGTCACTATGGTTGACTTATTGAATAATAAATACAGGAATATAGGTAACTTTGGTTAACCAAAATAGAAACGATGACGAAATTCGCTCAAATTTTTAGGGCATACATATTTTATAATACTCACATCCACCGGTTAGGGAGTAAGTGTTCCAATGCATTGATCTGATCTAAGCCATGTATATAATCTTCATTTGTTTTAATTTTAAGGGCCTTAATCAAGCAATGCACAAACAGACTGCTTAAATTGCACCATGAATTTTCTTTTTCCTTAAAATAATTTAACAAAATTCTGAAACATTCTAAAAATTGTAATAAATTGTCCGGGTGTCCGAAAAATTATGCGAAAATTCTCAAGGGTTTCTTTCATCGCACAATTTATCATCAAATCCACAAATTGAAGGTGTATTTGTGTATATAGGGTTGACAGGTTTGACCTATGTCAAAACGACAGCAAATCGGGTTAATATTTACATAATATCTAAGACTACGTAGTCAATACATTGGTAATGTCAAATTTATTGATTTTCAGTTTTGATTTTTTTAGATTGCACAATATGCTTATTAATGTGGTTTAACTTATTTTTTAGTTACATGAAAAAGTATATCTTCCATAAGAAAAAAAAATGGAGGAAATAGAATTTAATAAAATTGACCATTGGATGTTATCATGACAAGAAGAAATGGTTGTGGTCAAAATTTTAGCTATTTTTGTCGACATTTGGGCCTCGATCTACTAAGTCAACCCTAAACCGTAAATATCACATAAAACTAATTAATATGCTCATAACCACCACAGGTGGTCGAGTTGGTAAGAGCCTCCAGGTGTGGAACCCCCACACCCGGGTTCAAATCCCGCCGATGCTTATTGGAGTTAAATGGTGGTCAGGGGGGAGGAAGCGTTCTGACAAGATCCCTCGAACACGGATAATATGCTCATAATTGTTTTTCGCAACTTCTTTTTTCGATCTGTTAGCTCTCACACTCTAGTGGGTAAGAGCTATATCAACCAATATAAAAATTTTGGGAAGTTTATCTTCAAATGGTTCTGCTCCCCTTAGGGAAGTATTAGCGTATAAAGGGCAGCCGATCAAGTTAATTTTTTTACACAGTACCTATTAATACGCTATAAGTAGATGAATAATGTCAAATTTATCGATTTTTAGTTTCGGTTTTTTGGATCGCACAAAATCTTGATATGTCTACTAATATGGTCTAACTTGTTTATTGTATACAAAAATATACCTTCCATGAGCAACAAGGTGGAGGGAATAAAATTTATGGAAATCAACCGATGGATGTTATCATGGTAGGAAGAAAATGGTTGTGGTCAAAATTTCAACTATTTTCATCTTTGTTTGGGTCTTGATCTAATAGGTCAACCCTATACCCTAAACACCGCATAAAACTAGTATGCTCATAACTGCTCATTTGGATCTTGTTTTTTTGATCTGTCAGCTCTCACACTCTCGTGGGTATGCGATATATCAACTAATGTGAAATTTTCGTGAAGTTTATCTCCTAATGGTTCAGCTCCCCTTAGGGAAGTATTAGTGTATAAAGGGTTGGCCGCTTTGTTTAATGTCAAAATGACGGCCGATCAAGTTAATTTTTTACACAGTACCTATTAATATGCAATAAATAGATGGATGATATCAAATTTATCGGTTTTCAGTTTCAATTTTTTGGATCGCACAAAATCTTGATATGCCTACTAATATGGTCTAACTTTTTTATTAGTTGTATGCAAAAATATACCTTCCATAAGAAACAAGGTGGAGGGAATCGAATTTATCAAAATCAAGAGATAGATGTTATCATGGTAGGAAGAAATTGTTGTGATCAAAGATTCAGCTATTTTAGTCGTCATTTGGGTCTTGATCTAATAGGTCAACCTTAGACCCTATGTACCGCATAAAACTAATATGCTCATAACCCCTCATTCGCAACTTCTTTTTTTGATCTGTCAGCTTTCATGCTCTCATGGGTATGGGCTATATCAATTAATGTAAAAATTTCTGAAATTTTATGTCCTCGTGGTTCAGCTTCCCTTAGGGAAGTATAAGCATAACCCTGAAACCCCCAAATTGCGTTAACTTCTTCTCTTCTTTTCTCTCTTTTATTTTTGTTTCTTTATTTAGTTTAGTGTCTTAGCGTTAACTAGTGTACTCTCAGTCCTTAGCTATGAATGATCCTTGCTTGCTCTATACTATCTTCTCACATCTTTCTTGCACGGTTAAGTTGTGTTGTTATTTTTAGCATACTAACAAACATATCACAAAATTGTTTAATGCTTTGGGCATTGATACATACATAAATAGGGTGAATCTATTTACATAAGCCATAATGACATAGTGCTAGAGTGCAATTTGTATACACAATGGCTCAATTTGAATCCTAGTGTGAAGCAAAATCCTTTATCCTTTTTATTTAGTTATGCTGGACCAAAGGAAGACTAGGACTATTGAGCTCGGGCTAGTCCACCAAGAAATGAAAAGTTATTGCTTAACATTTTCGATAACTCCATTGACGATCTCCTATTCCTCATCGCAACAAATGAGGCAGAACTCAGGGCCTATGCCATCAAGCTCCAAGCAATAACACAAACCCGAAAAGCCACAAGCTAGGCCCTAGAAACCATTCCCGTTCGTCAGCAGCAATCGACAGTTCTGCACTGATGCCAGCTATTGTCGCCGGACGAGCAATGCTTAAGAGCCGGTTAGGTAAAGGCGACTTGGAACGCTTCGAGAGAGAGTCGTAGGGTTTGGAACGCTATGCTCTTCCTAATTTTGGTGTCAGGTGTAAATGACAAATATATATATATATATATATATATATATATATATATAATTAACAATCAAATTTTTGTGAAAACGCTGACGGATCAAGTTAAAAATATTTAACATGACGGGGAACAAAATTTTTCATTTTCTTACAAATTTTTTTTTTCATTCTCCCTACACTATAAATAGTTTTCCGACACGACTGATATTGACTTCAGTCATTCCCAAACCATAACCAGCACGACTCTTTTTCACCCGAGTCATTCCCAAATCGTAACCATGCACGTCTCTTTTTCACCCAATCGCCCTCCTTCTCCATCTCTGTCTACTACCAGCACCCGAGTCCTCTCTACTGGCCTCCGAGAAGTACCATTGATTTTCGGTCCTCGAGCAATCCTATGCTGGACATGTAGCTGAGGCTGACAAACTGTGCAAGCTTATATGGGCTTACAGATCTTGTATCAGATCTATTCAAAGGGACCTGCAAATGATGGCCTAAGATGCATTAAGCAATGCATTTTCCCTCTCTTTTATCTTTTCTAGCATCATCTGTCAGGACCCACCCCGGAATTACCCCCTTAACTCCAAGATGGACCTGCGGGGCCCACTTTTCGGGAAAATTCGACAGAACTTCCCCTAAAAGTGGACAACCCTAAACCTGCTGAAAACATTTCTAAGCAAAATAAATTTCAATGCTTGAAGCCACCCTGCTTCCTAGCAACAATCCGCAATTTCCAAGTACAAACACCATACTACATAAACATATCCACTTATGTAAATTACAACCCAGCAAATCAAATCTTCCAACTTCCTTCAATATTATACAACTCCCATACACTCATAATTATACAAATGTATAAATCCAACCTTTTAAGGTAATCAGAGCAAACTATAGAACACACTCGAAATATAATACATAAAGTAGGTTAATAAATAACCTACTGAGGATGGATGGCAAAGGTGGTGCTAGCCTCCACTCCTAAGCCGGTCAGCAACGCTGCGATCTGGGCAATTGAAACCAAAGGGCCCAGGGGAAAGTACATAAAAACGTTAGCGTGAGTGGATAAAATAAATAAGCATAACGGAAGAAAAGTTTATACTTTCCCACAGATTTAAATTTAATAAAAACTCGATGCATGCAACGTTTATAAAACGTATTTCTTTAAATTCAAAAACTCATGAAAAGCATACCAGCCCCGCTGGTTAAAAGAAATCGGACTAGCCCCGCTAGTCAAGTAACGATAAAATATGGGGAAGAAATTTCACCATATGAAAGAAGGGAGCCTCCCAGGCTCGGGTCGGAGTGTCCCACACTCTGGAGCATCCCATGCTCTGCTCTTACTCACCCACAAACACATAGTAAGCAGGGAGGAGTACTAATAGGCTAGCTAGCAATAAAATATAGCGACCCAGGTATGGTGGGTAAAAACTATTTAAAACCAATAAATCTATAAGGCTTCCCAATGTCCCATGAATAAAGAAAACACGGGTACGATTCCCAACCGTACCCGGAAATTCTCGTAAAAAGTCGTATAAATCAACAGCGTGTCCCACACGCTAAAAGAATAATTAGGTTATCATTAAGGCATTCCCAATGCCAAAATCGAAAGTCGATAAATAAATATGGAGATTTACTCCATCGAAATCTCATTCCTAAAAATAAAATCTCAAATCGACGAATATAAATATAATATAAATAGTATAAATTCGGAAATTACATCGGACACAATTCATCGAAAATCAACATCAATTATAAATTCGAATCCGAGCATAACAACTTAATAACCGAAACTCACAACCGGTATAAATTATAAATACTTCACGAAAATCATTATTGGAAGCAAATCCACGAGATAAATCGCAATCAAATTCATATGCTCGGAAAGTAATATGTTAATTAAATAGAACATACTTTAGTAAATAAATACATGCATCACTCATTTAAAAACAAAAGTCCACTCACAGTGTACGGCTAAGCCTGCCGTCGATCCGAACCCTCCTCGAGGGAATCCTCCTCACGTCCTGTACAACATAACGTTCGTAAACCATAATTACTGGATGGAAAACTAAATTACGTTAAGTAAAACCAAACCCTAACATTATCTTTATATGCCCAAAACCTCCCAATCTTCTTCACTAATGTCATTCCCTTAATGTATGGGCTTTAGGGTCGAATCAAGGAAATCTGATAGATGGATTCCTCGTAATTCAATTAACAATTTCCACCCTTGAATAAACATCGAAATCCATACTCCCTCTTCTCTAATTCTATCTCAAAGCTGCCATTATGAAATTAAATGTATAATTGACTAATTATCTCAACAACAGAGGTTAAAGACAGGCCAAACACTGTCTCACGCGCCACCAACAGTGGCCACGCGCCGGTACCAACCTCCACCACCGGCTACCAAATTCCATGTACAGCAACAGCTCAACCCACTGATTAATTTTCTCAACTACAACTCATCCAACTTTTACCTGGAAATGGTCGAATCCGGCCGGTGAAGATAACCCAGAAATTCAAGAACCATAGGTTGTCGATTCGGCCTCTACACAGCAAATTGAAATGCAAGACCTTAGGGGAAATGATCTCCGTCGAAAACCGAGCCTTCGACGCCGGTTTGGTGACCGGAGATGGCCGGAATCGCCGGAAATCGGCACAAATCGCGAACTGCTACAGTCACCTTCCCAGCTCAAAATCGAGCTCCTCCGGCCAAATTTCCACAAAATACCACCATAGATGCCACAAGGGGGAGGAGACGAGCCTGGGGATAGCCGGATTTCGTCGTGGGTCAACCGGAGGGGGAAGAAATCGAAGGGAGAAAATCGGGCTGAAAGGGAGGAAGGGTCGGGGAAGGAGAAGAGAGAGTTACCGGGTAGAATTTCCGAAAATGGAAATCTACCAACAGTAATTTCCATATATATAAATTACCATGAATAGTAACTTCTACATTTTTGGCCATAACTCTCACATACTAAATCCAATTTTTACGCACCACATATACACGCGCTCGGTTTAAAGTCCTCTACAACTTTCATGAAGAACATTTCCTCAAATTTTAACCCGAACAAAAAATCAACTTTTAGGGCCACTAAAATATCGATAAAAAGTAAAAATTGAAAGTATTCGACAATTACCATCCAAATAGTGAGTAAATCGTTAATTCTAGGTTCGGGACGTAACATCATTGACACATCATCTAGTCGTTTCCCTTGATTGTCCACCATCCTCAACAGATTGTTAATTTGTTTTTTTTGGTCATCAGCATCATCCTTGGATGTCATTGTCAACTTCAAGATCTGAATCACATGCACAAACCCTTCCAATTACCCTAGTATCGCAGCCAGGCTCCTAGGAGACCTAGGCTTAGTTTGGGATTGATTTTGGAGGTGCTTTTGAACCTGCTTCTGCTTTTGGGCTTTAGCTATGGTGTTTGGTAAAATGTCTAGAAGTGGCTTTTGGTCAAAATTGATTCTCCTGGAAGATGAAACTGAGAAGCACCCAAGTACTAGCTTTTGGAAGCTGATTATGTGAAAACACAAAGTGAATAGGGATTCATTAAATGAAATTTACAAAGATTTCCTATTATGTCCTTATCTTTTCTATGAGTTTACCTTGACAACAAAGGGAAAAAATGGGTCCAACCCTAGTGGTAAGAATTTGTTTGTACCCACATTTGCATGTCCACTCAGACATAGCTAATGTGCATAGTTATTGAATGACTTCTAATACAATGAGCCACTCAACAAGTAATTGGGCCGGTGGACAGAAATATTGGTCGATGAATAATTGGACGCTTTGTTTGGTCCAAGATGAGTCAGATAAAAGCTAGGCCTTTAGTTATAGGCCAGCCCGTAGTTATCAATTCGAAAAGAGATTTATTGTCTAAAAGCCCATCGGCCAATTGTTCAAATTACTCTTAGTCAGTTTCCAACTCGAACTCAACTTGGAAAGAAAGCAGCCAATTGACATTGAAGTTCGTTAGCCGAAAAGGAGAGTTCAATCTAAGATAGCCTACTTCAAGATTAATTACAGCCGTTGATGACGACCATCAGAGCCGATCAATATAGAATCTACCGTCAAGTCAGCCGACGATAAGTATTGGAGCCAAATCAAGATAGAGTCATTGAGCCAAGAGGAGGCCGAATTTCACTCAACTTCAAAGAGTTAAGAGCTCAGATCAAGTCACAAAGCAGCCAATATAAATAGATGCATCGACAGAAGACAACACACACACAACTCCAGAAACTCAAGCCATCAAGCTTTTCTTGTTTTCGTCTTACCTTTTGCTTAGGTAGAATTTCCGTCTGTTCCTTAGTTAGTTTGCTCTGCTAGTTACAATTTCAGTTACTTTACTTTCCTTGTAGCCTAGTATCGAATTTGAATTGTTCTCTTTGTTTTCTTTCAAACAATAGTTAATAATTTTCAGCCATTCTAGATTATAGTTTCGTTGTTGTTATCTTTTAGTTGCTCCTTATTGTCTTTATGCTTTACTTGTTTGATCATGTTATTTACTGTTCGTAGTCGCATAGTAGCTATTAATCTTGAAGATTTCATTCGTTACGAGTTCACTTTTACTGTTACTTGTTATTATTTGGATCCAATTGACTTAAGCTCTGTGACCAGACAATTCGTATTCACTCATACTCTCACCACCACACCCAATTCACCCGACCTTCAGCCATCAAGTCCTTGATCCAAAGGCAGTGAACTGTCGGCCGAGAATAAGTTCCTTCCTCGGCCAACAATTGCTTGATAAGTCAGAACTACATTTACTACATCTACAACTGCACACTTGGCCTTCTGGCAGTGTGTTGGCACGCCCCGCAATTAATTCATTGAGAAGGACATTTGTTCCTTGAACTCTCGGCTATCTAGGCCGAGGTGATTTTCAGAGGCAATAGAATTAGCAACTAAGGATTTTTTCCCCCTCAAAATAATACATCAAATGTGAACCTCGTCTGCAGGATTCATGTCTCATGAAACAGCTTTTCCTCAGTGTAACTAGCAAAGGGAAATATTGAAAAGAACAACTTTTTTTTTTTTGGTTGTTTGCTTAAAT
>LYNE01000605.1:77648-102128 GCA_001662545.1 Rosa x damascena
TTCAGGTGGATGTGTGAGTAATCGACTTGGTTTGTTGAATTGTGGAGATGGAGACGGGTTTATAAAGGTGGCAAGAGTTAAATATCCAGACACATCAACAGCAGCATCGTTAAAATCAGGTATGAGCGACAAAGAGTGTGAGCAGGAGTGCCTAAGAAATTGTTCTTGCACTGCATATTTGAGCACTGAAAATGAAGGGATTGTTGATTGCTTGACATGGTATGATGACTTGATGGACATTTTAGTGTACACAGAGCTTGGACAAGATCTCTTCGTTCGTGTGAATGCTACCGTGTTAGGTACTAATTTGCTTGCAATGGAAGCAAACTCAACTAACTACATATAATTGTGGAATGTCAAAATTACTAATTTTTTATGTCATTGTTTTCTAATCCTTTGTCACCTTTTTATGTAGCGGCAAATGCCGGAAGATCACAAGGTTTCTTGGAAAGGAGGGGTATGCTGGCTATTCCAATACTGTCTTCTGTGCTTGCATTGGTACTAATCATAATACTTGCATGGAAGTGGCGTAAGAAGAACAGGAACACAAGAGGTGAATGAAGTTCTCATCTATTTTGATTGATTAGTTAAACTACTTTAGTTGTCATGAGCTGGTAACACTTGTTCCATCTGTAAATCCTAAATCACATGAAAAATTTCAACAAAATCATTTGCATATTAAAAACATGGACTAAAATGATGATGTTATGCAGTTAGAACAACGATGATAAAATGATGTAGAGAATAATTCTTTATTGTTTAGGCATAGACTTTGTGGAGGCAGAGGAGCTAGAGGAAACTCAGAGACACCCTGAATTGCAATTTTTCGATCTTGACACAATAATAGCAGCCACAGACCACTTCTCTCGTGTCAATGAACTTGGCCACGGTGGCTTTGGCTCTGTTTATAAGGTAAGCAACAAATTTAGATGTCCTAAACATTTCTAAGCTTCATAAATCTCTTTTTGTTCTGACTATGTTAGGTTCTGGCATGGCTGTTTTTTTTTCACTATTCTTAATTAGTTAATCAACTGTTTAGTTGCTCCTGAAAGTTGTTGAGTATGTGAAAGCTTAATATTGATATTGAACATAACTTCAGGGTCAGCTAGCAAATGAACAGAAGGTTGCTGTGAAAAGATTGTCCAAAACTTCAGGACAAGGGATCGAAGAATTTAAGAATGAAGTTGCACTTATAGCAAGACTTCAACACAGGAACCTTGTGAAACTTTTAGGCTGTTGTATAAAGGGAGAAGAAAGGATGTTAGTGCTAGAATACATGCCTAACAAAAGCTTGGACTCCTTTCTTTTTGGTATGTGTAGAGGAAATAATGATTGGTTCAGGCCATTTCTCAAATATAAAGTACATATTTGAAGCTTCTTACTAAAGAGTACCATTTGCCTTCTGAATTTTGATGTAGATAAGACAAGACGGTCCTTCTTGGATTGGGAAAAGCGTTTTGAAATTATCAACGGGATTGCGCGTGGGATACTATATCTTCACCAAGACTCAAGATTGAGGATTATCCATAGAGATCTAAAAACTAGTAATGTTCTACTAGATGATGAGATGAACCCAAAAATTTCTGATTTTGGCATGGCTAGAATATTCCATGGGGACCAACTGCAAGATAAGACGAGCCGAATTGTCGGAACATAGTAAGAATAATAAATATCACATTTAATCTTCATTATTCTATTCTTTGGCTATGACATTCTACATTCTTTACATACAGTGGCTACATGTCACCGGAGTACGCAGTCTTTGGGAGATTTTCCACAAAATCTGATGTCTTTAGTTTTGGGATCATAATGTTGGAGATTGTAAGTGGCCAGAAAAACAGTGGCTCTGATCTGGAGGATCCTTCTGTGAACTTAATAGGACGTGTAAGCAACACATATTTTTCTAACATTTTATCTCTGAGTATTTATTTGCTTTTTAAACTAAATTTCAACTGCAGGTTTGGGAGCTCTGGAGAGAAGGCAGAGCCTTGGATATTGTGGATTCAACACTGAAGTCATGTCAGCCTAATGAAGTCCTTAGATGCATACAAGTTGCGCTCTTGTGTGTACAAGAAGATTCAAAGGACCGACCTGCCATGTCAGCCATTGTTTTCATGTTGAGTGGTGAAGCATCTCCTTCACTGCCTAAGCAGCCGGCATTTGTTTACAGAAGAAATTTCGGCACTGATGTTGATCCATTACTTTCAAATAGATCTTCTTCTATAAATGACTTGACAGTAACTACAATGGAAGCTCGACAATGATGCAAACTTACAATTTTAACATGTACTTGTTTTAGTTTAATTAATTTTTCATTAGAAATTGTTTTTATTTATTTTATTTCCATAGTATCTGTTTCTGCAAACACCAGATAAAAGATTAGGATATTACAATCCAATCTACTCCATTTCCTAATACCATTCTACTCCAGCCAGAGGTACCAACAGTGGCCAAAGGGTTATCAATCTAGAAAAATTATTATATTGCACCAGACCATGGTACACATGGTGGTCCAGGTTGATGTCGTTGGTCCATATAACATGTACTTATTCTTGATTGGCAAAGCATACAGTGTAGTCCAGAACTATAGAATAATTACTCATTGATCTAAATTTAAAGATGGATAAAAGCAATAAATCCGAATTAAATAAATAGAAGGAAATCATTAGCAATTGATGGAAATCACCTCGATCAAAGATACGATTACTTGTGCTAGAAAATTTCTGTTTCCAAGTTTGTTAAGGAAAGTATAATTATTAATCCTAGATTCCTGGTAGACAGACTTTTGTCCTAGTAACTTTGAATCCTACAAATTCCTGCCTCTGGGTAATTTATATGTATTCTTGGTGTGAGTTCAATCTTTTGGTGCTTAGTTTTCATTGAATTGCAAGCAAACTTTTCACTGATAACAGTCTCTATGGCAAAATTTACCAGAATCAATACTGCTCTGCTTCTTCTCTGTTCCCTCATCTGTTTCCTACAAGGAGTTGCATCACTTGGGATCAACCATGGCCAACTTGGCGACAATTGGTTGCTACCACTATGTATATATGTTTCTTTATATCTTTGTGTTCATCTTGTAAAATCAATAAATTAAAGTGGGGCAAGGAAATCTTGAATGTACAGTTGGTGATGTTGTACGTAGACGGGTTTATACATAGTTATAGAAATCATGGTTATGCTGATGTGGGGAGGTTTAGACATGGTTATGAAACTTGATCTCCAGTTCATTTGATTAAATATTTCAGAAGTATTTCAGTTCCACAATCCTATTTTTAATCTTAATCTACCTTTATGCGACAGCTTATTGATATATCTAATCTTCACTATTCGAAAAGTTATTTAATACTACAGATCGCCAAGCATGAATTCAATCAAATGTCATGTCCAACTTTATGTATAGGTGACTAGTCGTGCCGCTTTCTTTACGCAATTTCAACTTTCAAGCTCAAATTCTGCTGGAATTAATTGTTGTCGGAGGTGAGTGGCATGAAGATGAAGATGAAGATGAGATGGTGTGTAGAGGTTGACAGAATGAGATGTATAAAGCATAAAAAGAAATTAAAGGCAACAGAGGAAGTTTGACGGAAAAATAAATAAAAGTGTAAAGGGCCCATGCTGACAATTTTTCTTGGGCCATTTCAATGCTGAAGATATTATTGTTTACATGAATTTCATGATTTATTGGTCAATATCAGGAAGAGGAGAGTGGCAGTTATTATGATCTCACAAGCAAGTAATCAGATGCTTCTTATTATCAGTAGAGGGCAAAACCTTTTGATACTATTGTTGGTATGACTTGCTATACTTTACAAAGAATGTCCTGCTTATTTTGTGGTTTGTCATGATCTGAGAAGTGTCAAACTCATGCCCAAAATCAAGTTATCAGATGTGTTGTTGATTCGGTATTGAGTATTAAACAAGAAAATCATTTTCTCCATTTTGTAGCTTTGCTCTAATAATTGTATCGCCAAATTATCAATATGAGTCTCAGTCAACATGCAGGCACAAGTTGAGACTTCAGACATCATTTGAGCCCAGATTGACGGCTTTTAGATGAGTCATTGTCATCTTGTCATGCATTATTGAAAAAATGACCCTATTCGGTAAAGTCTAAAGTAGAAGAGTCCAGAAGATCAACGTAATTCTACAGGTCTCATTACTCACCAACTCAAGTATGAAAATGAGAAAAAAGATGCCATTGATTCATTCCCCTTTTTTTTTCTTTCTTTTTTTTTGGTGGTCTGAGCTATTGATTCATTCCTACACAATTGAAAATGCACATAAAATGTTTTGGAAAGCTCTGCTTCTCTTCCTCCTGACTTAATGCATATACTCTCACAAGCGTACGAATCGTTGTCAAGTAAAGGAAGTATTTGGACCTTGATTATCGTACCTCGGGGATTAGGCGTTAGACCTAACCGAGATAGTTGGCGCTAGAATAACTTAAAAGCATACAATGAAAAATAAAAATAAAATAAAGCAAAATAATATTCACAAGGCACCAAGCCTCAGCAATGCTCGGCTTAGCTCACACTAAGCCTAATCAAAACCACTAACTTGTAGCCCAAATGAGTTATGCACAATGGAAAGTAGAATTTTGCTTGAGAGTTTTGAATTGGAAATTAACTAAATTAAATGCAAACTAAAATAAAAGAAAACAACTAATTATCAAGCAAGAAATTAAATTTGGATTTTCAAATAAATGGGAACATTGGAGTGTCGGGTGATTCACACTAACTATCTTGCAAATATCGATGTCAATTTCACAAATGCATGCATTTTCTATATGTGTTGAGTCTCATATCTAGTACCGGTTAAGGCTACTAAACCAATTATCATTTCGGTGTATTGACTATGCCGGTTAAGGCCACAATCAACTCTCTAATTTCGGCATTACGCCTGTTAAGGCAGCAATATCCAAAATTAGAGGCCTAGAGAGCAAGATAATAGAGACCCAAGCAAGCTTAGCTACAATTAAGCTACTAATGGTTACCACACTTAAATCTTAGATGCCACAAGATTAATAAGTTGTCAATTTATCAATCTATTCATCACAATTGCCCACAACATAATTTCAAATGGTGACAAAGCCTAGAAACATGCTTCTAAGGACCAATAAATTCGGATTTAAAGCATACACAAAGAAAATTGCATTTATTTTATTTAAAGCATCAATATTTACACAAGCTGAGTTAGGGCTTCTGTTTGCTCAAAAATTGTCCCGGTTGCGTGTTACTGGGCCGAGGGCTTCTTTGGCTTACACGTGTCCATCTGGAGTGGTGACGTGTGCGCGGGCGTGCAAACTCGGGGCGGGTAGGCCAAGCGAGGTTTGTTCTAGATTATAGATCTTGCGCCGATCTGACTTCTGATCAATTGATTGTGGGTCGAGGAAGGATCAATCTCGGCTGCGGGGTTCTCTCTGCCTTGATTGCAAGGACTTTAGCACGGATATGCCTTAACTAGCCGCAGTCTTCGTGCTGTGTAACTCGGTGATAGAGGTGAAAGTGAAGTGATGATGATTCTTTTTGTGATTTTGTATAAAGTAAATAACAACAAATAAATAGCATAAACGAAAGTGCAGGTAAAGAAAGTGCAGCAATGTAAAGGTGCAGGAAAGATAAATACTGGTACAGAAAGCGATAAAATAAACATGTAAAGATTGATAAGTGTTGCTGAAATGTTGAAATGTATTGAGATAAAATTTGAGTAATCGCGTAGAGCTAGCGTTTGGTCGAGGACCTCTAATAATGAATCCTATGGTCATTTTTATAGTGAAGCTAAACTACTGAATGAAGGAAAAGAAGCAAGCTCAGCAGTATTCATGTTTGTGATATTTTTGACGTTATCAATGATTGATTCTTTCATGAGCAATTGTAACTAATGATTGACAATAACACCTCCTTATCCGCATTCAAACTTTGGTAACGTTTCTCCTGACAATCAGTCTCTTTGATGTGCCGCGGCTAATTAGCCCCGGTCATTCATTACGACTTGTGGGTCCGCGGTCATTCATTAAGCCTTGTGAGTCATTTGATCTCAGTAACGGTTCTCCGAACATATTATCTTCTACCATAAATTTGTGAATTAACTTTGTAAATCTTTAATGTGCGGCGGCTAATTTGAGAATCAACTTTGTAAATCTTTAATGTGTGGTCAATCATTCCGCCTTATGGGTCGGGCCCACCTATCTGCCACGTGAGCCTTGCCAAATATTGGTTCAAACATAGCCCCCCCTAGTCCCTTGAGTTTTGGCATAGATGCCGAATGGTTAAGGGACTAAAAGACTATTTTCAAAAAATTCACTTGGCAAGGAACACGCTATAAGCGTTGTTGACATTCATCATGCCGCGGTCACTCACCGTGGTTCTTCGTTATGCCGCGACTATTCAATAGTTCAACCGCGGTTCTATGCCAAATTCCTTGTGGCCCTACCCACCTGTCTTCCATGTAGGGCTTGCCAAATTTGGATTCAAATAGAGCCCCCCCAATCCCTTGAGCTTCGGCATAGATACCGAATGGTTAAGGGACTAAAGGATAATATTACAAGCTTAATTGGCAAGGTACACTCTATACGCTTTTTGCTTAATCTCGCTGACATCTCTAAATATTTAGCATGTTTCTAATCTCATTACTTCAGGGCCATTTAACTATGGTTCAATTCAAACACGGTCTTTTGTTATGTCGTGGCCATACATCTGCTGTTACTCGCTAGCCATGGTCGTTCGCTTGCTACGGCCACTTAATTACAGCCCTTCACCAGCCACAATCGTTCAACTGCAGCCTTCTCCAGCTACGGCTCTTCACTAGCTGCGGTCATTCAACTGTTCAACTGCAATCCTTTGTTTCACCATGGCCATTCATCTACCTTCATTTGCCAGCCAAAACCATTTACTCGTGGCCCTTCTCAAAACACGACCGTTCAACTGTTGTCCTTTGCTGTGTGGCTAGTCATTGAGTTCGTGATATATATGTAGCCCTCCCCTAATTCCTTCAGCCTCTGCTCGAGCCGAGTGGTGAAAGAATTGGTAAACAAAGTCTACCTCATTGTCGAATGACATCCAAATATTTTCTAGCTGTAATCATATAAATATTTTGGCCTTACAGTTTCATGCCTATTGAGTAATTAAACGGCTCCCAGAAACACAACTTTTTACTTATTTTATTTTATTTTATTTTTTGCAGAAACTAAAGCAAGAAAATAAAATGTAAAAATCTTGTGTACCGTTATGGAGGTGGCCAACAATGTTTCACCCCAAGTTTTGAACATTTTGTATTCTTAGCATGGATTTTGAATTTTTCAAGGCCGATCTTTATTGACCAAAGGGAATGATTGTGATTTGTTTTCTTTTCCACTTTCATGTGAGCTAAAATTATATGCTCTTCAAATGTAATCGGTTCCACTTTATCTGACCATGGCTTCTCCAAGTCAACTTTATTTCCAATAATCATGTCAACATGCATGACATCTTGAATTAGATGATCATCACCATTGACCACATTATGCTCAGTGAGTTGACATTCCTTTGCTACAAGATTAAGATCTTCATCAAGCCGCGGATTGTTGAGGTCGGCTTTCTTTTCGAGAACCATATCCATATGAATAGTCTCGTTAATTGTACACTCAACCATGTGATGGCCGTTCTCCTTGACATTTGGCAAATTTTGACCTACCATGTTTGCCTTCATTTTTTAGGGAAGAACAATAGGTGGCCGAGTTTCCATATGATCATCAATAAATACTTCTTTTTGGAGGTCATGGTCCCGGTTACGGTGGCTTGCCTCCTTCAGTATTTTTTGATGTCTCAGCATCTTCATCTTATTCAGGTGTGACTTCATCTCTTCTCTGAAAATAGAAAATTGTGTGGCTATTTCTACCACCCCTTTTTGAATGATCCTGTTCACATTTATGGCTTTTTCAAAAGAGTTTACATCACCTGCCCAAGAGCTTACATTTCCTTTGACCATTTGATTGTGACCAACTTGTTGATCGTACAAGGGTTGCAACGTGGCTAGTGGAGTCTCTCTTACAAGCTGGCAACTCAAGCCATCAAAATTGTTGTAGGGCCCTATTTGGTTGTAGTCGTCTTGGTTGTTATGATGATAATTTGAATCATAATGATTGCATGGTGCATTAATTGTTTGCCACAATTATCATACGGCTCATTGGCTTGCCCATAACCATGTTGGCTACCATAGCCATTTTGGTGATCAAAGCCATATTGAGGTAGTATTGTGGGATTTTGTTGATCCCAAGATGCATGGCAGTTTAAATTAACAAAACTTTGGTACGCATTGTAGCTATATCTACCATCAAAATCATACAATTGATTTTGGCCATAATGGCTGACAGGACCCGCCCCGGATTTCACCCTGAAATCTGAAGTGGCCCTGCGGGGTCCACCTTAGAAGAAATTCTTCCAAAAATTGGCAGAACTTCCCCTAAAATGAACTACCCAAAACCTGTAGAAAGAAAATTTACACTCCTAACTCAACCCATCCTTATCCTCCTGGAGTCACCTGCTCCTCAAACCACAACTCCAATTTCACAAATAACAGTCTCAACCCAGTGAACCCACATTATAAGAATAATTCCACAGGTTATCAGAGCAATACTATTTCATTAGGTAACAAAGATCACAGAAATAGAATGAGTACGCGGAAGCAATGCTGTTGGCTATGCCTCGACTCCATGTACGCCCGACCTCAACTAATTTCGCCTGCAAAAGTACTATTCCGACGATCACGTATACGAGTTCCTTTATCAAGCCAGAGCTCGGTACGACATCCTCAACAATTAAGGAGAAGTTTGAACCCGAATTGTGAATAGTAACTTAGAATTTCAAACCTTCGATTTGACCTCCACACTGCAAATCGTGGCTCAAGGCTAGGGGCAACATGATCCTTGGGAAAAACCGCTCCTTCGACGCCGGTTTGGTGGCCGGAGATGGCCGGAATCGCCGGAAATCGACGAAAATCCCAAACTGCTATAGTAAACTTTCACGGGCCGATGCCTCGTTTTCCGGCCAAACCGCCGTGAGCTACCACCACCGGTGCCAAGTGTGGGCGGAGGCGAGTCCAAAGATGTCGGCTTTATGCCACCAGGTGGCCGGAGGAGGGAAAAGGCCGGAGTTGCAGGCGAGCGAGAGAGAGCGATAGCTCGGGAAGAGAGAGAGAAAACGCGGGGAAAGGGGAGAGAGAGGAAAATTACCCAGCAACAGTAAATTTTCAAATTTATACTTTCTACCAATGAACAGTAACTTTACTATTTTGCTTGTAACTTTTGCATACAAACTCTGATTTTTACGCACCACATATGCACGCGCTCGGTTTAACGTCCTCTACGACTTCCATGAACAACATTTTCTCAAATTTTGGCCCGATCAAAAAGTCAACTTTTAGGGCCACTAAAAGTACTTAAACGACAGTAAAAGTGGAAGTAAAGGCCGTTTACCGTCCAAATGACTAGTAAACGGGTGAGTAAAGATACGGGATGTTACAATGGCCACTGTAATCATTTATTGAAAGACAACCAGGTAAATTCGGCTCATGATAACTCATTAGTGAAAATACATAATATGTAATGTCTCACTAAATGGTCTAACATTCACCAAGTGTGATCCCACTGGGCGTGCCAAAAGTTGTTCTCTCAAAAATCGTCTCGGTCGCTTGTCACTGGGCCGAGAGCTTCTTTGGCTTATATGTGTCCTTCTGGAATGGTGAAGTGTGTGCGGGCATGCCAACTCGCAACCGGTAGGCCAAGCAAGGTTTTGTTCTAGATTGTAGATCTTGTGCCGATCTGACTTCTAATCAGTTGATTGTGGCTCGAGGAAGGGTCGATCTCGGCTGTGGGGTTCTCTCTACCTTGAATGCAAGGACTTTAGCACGGATCACCCTTACCTAGCCACAGTCTTCATGCTGTGTAACTCGGTGATTGATGTGAAAGTGAAGTGATGATGATTCTTTTTGGGATTTTGTATTTTGTATAAATTAAATGACGTAAAGTACTAAACAACAGAAAATAAATAGCATAAACGAAAGTGTAGGTAAAGAAAGTGCAAGAATGTAAAAGTGCAGCAAATAAACAGGAAGAAAAAGAACAAGAATGTAAACCGCGGGAAATAAAGTGCAACAAAGTAACAAGCAAAATGATAAATTGCTGGAATGTAAAGAACGACAATGTAAAGAAAATGATAAGATAAACACATAAAGATTGATAAGGTTTTCAGAAATGTTGAAATGTATTGAGATAAAATTTGAGTAATCGTGTAGAGCGTTTGGTCGAGGACCTCTAATAATGAATCCTATGGTTATTTTTATAGTGAAGCTAAACTACTGAATGAAGGAAAAGAAGCAATCTCAGCAGTATTCATGTTTGAGATATTTTTGACGTTATCAATGATTGATTCTTTCATGAGCAATCAATCAGGTCTTGTAACTGATGATTGGCAATAACACATCCTGATGCTCATTCAAACTTTGGTAACGTTTCTCCTGACAATCAGTTCTTTGATGATTAGCTGCAGTCATTCATTACGACTTGTGAGTCCGCGGTCAATCATTAAGCCTTGTGAGTCATTTGATCTCAGTAACGGTTCTCGGAACATGTTATCTTCTACCATAAATTTGTGAATTAACTTTGTAAATCTTTAATGTGCGGCGGCTAATTTGAGAATCAACTTTGTAAATCTTTAATATGCCGCGGCTAATTAGCCATTAGCCGCGGTCAATCATTCCGCCTTATGGGTCGGGCCCACCTATCCGCCACGTGAGCCTTGCCAAATATTGGTTCAAACAGCTTCACAACCCTAACTCCCAAAATTGAACTAATCACAACCCATTAGCAAATACATCACCAAAAGCATAGAAAAATTATGAAAGATATAATAAGGAAGAGAGAGGAGAGTTAGCTTGGTCACTACTAGCTATGGGCTAGTATGAACTAAGTAATTTCTTCACTCAACTACCCAAAAATGGATATGTAGTCTTGATGATGATTTCCTTGAAGCCTTGAGTGTCCAATCCCAAAAGATTGAAATTGAAAATGAAGAAGGGAATAGGAGAGAGTGTGAGGTGATGGGTGAGAGAAAATGGGAAGGAATGATAAATGGAGGTGGGTGCGGCTACTGTTGGGGAGAGGAGAGAGAATTGAGGGTGTGCGGGTATTCCGAAGAAGGAAGAGAGAGTGGGTATATCTGCGATGAAATCACCTATCCCCGTTATTCTATTCCTATTCTATCCCCTTAACATGATTGGTCCACAGAGATTAAAAAAATATTTTCTTAATCTTTTGTTTTATTTTTTTAATTTCTATGGACCAATCATGTTGAGGGGACAGAATTGGGACATAGGAATCTGGGACAGGTGAATTCATCCCGAGTCTGTTGTGTGGTCTTCGTGCAAGAGTAGAGTGAGAGGATGAGGCTGCCACGTGTTAGCACCACAATGGTTACAAGAGATAAAGCAGAAATATTCGGTGTGCTAGCGCGTGAGACAGAGAAATAATGGTGATGGTGTAATTATCTAATGGGCTCAAGTTAATTAAACAATTGAATGTTTAATAGCTGCCTGCACGTGGTGATGCTTCTGATGACTAACTTCAATGCTCAATTAATTAATCAACTAATGATTAATTAATGACATCAAAGATTAATTAGCCGAAATTCTTCTTTTCTTCATTTCTTGATTATTTGCTCCGATTTTGCGCCATTTCCTTCCGAACTCCACATCTCTGCTTATTTACTACAAAATAAATTAAAATTAATTAATTAATTACATAATAATTGATTTGGAGATTAGCTTAATTCTAGTGTTTAAAATGTAATTACGCATATAAAAATGCAAATAATTACCTCCTCTTTCAGTTCTGCACTTCCAGGGACACCATAAAAGGGAATGAAGAACAATTGAAGGATGTTGTTGATGGAGACTATTTAGTCTCCAAAGAAAGCAAGTTTGAATTGGGTTTCTTCAGCCCCGGAAATTCTAGCGACCAGTATGTTGGAATATGGTATTCTCACACTACACCAAAAATGGTCTTTTACGGCCCACAATGTGTGTTGTAAAAGGGTATTTACAGCGCACAAAAGCAGGCTGTAAATGCCCGAGCCGTAAAAGACGTACCTCATTTATGGCACACTAAAATGCGCCGTTAAAGTGCATCCAAGAACGCCGTCAAAGTGATGTCGGAAATTTCACTCACGTTATTTACGGCACATGTTGCACGCCGTAAAAGACCTTCTATTTAAGGAGTATAATGTGTGCCGTAAAAGAGCGATTGAGTTCCCATTTAAGGCATACTTTGCATGCCGTAAATAAGGTTTTAAAAGAAATAAAAAAAAAAATTTGGTGTACCAATTTCACATCAGTAGCACCACTCATGCATCCATGCCAAATCAAATGTATGAGAAACACTTCAATCAAATTATCATTATAATTAATCTCTTTTACAAAATGCATGACAATATTTGAAAATGTATAAGTAGCAGATCACATTACATCAATAATCCACATAATCTGAAAATATATACCAAATCATCTGATGCTCTTTACTGCTCAATCACCTGATATACAAAGGCAACGACACTAGATTAGACCCTATTGCATTGTATTGGTACTGAAATCAGAACAAATAAATGCTTGAATGACAATTCCTATTGCAGCTTTAGACTATGGAACTCATGTATAAACAAGCCAAACTAATGATGTTGCATTCAATAGTAACTTTGAGAACCGCATCCTCAACATTATAAAGGTACACACCACAAAGCATGATGGATATCTATCAAGGCTTTACTATCATGACGAGACAACATGGGAACTATGAACCAAATTAGAAGTCTGCTTATGGAAATTACAACATGATATAACCTCCCTTGGAAAGAACAAACTAAAACAATAATCCCAAAGCAAACCTCATCACTAAAAAAATTAAAATCACTTATAAGAACAAACCTGATGAAAATAATGTTGAATTTTCAATGTCCTATGACTTCTGCATGTAGGAAGATAGGACCATTTGAACTACATGGTGAACAAAATTCTTGGAAGGAATTGTATCTAATATGGAGATCAACGCAGGGTGGCAAGATTCATCAGATGAACTTACAAGGCTAACAAGAAGGGTAAAAACAGAAAAGTCTCAGTAGAGACACCTGGTAAGGCTTCATCAAGGTTCCAGTTTCAACAAGTCCACATTGTACAACTGTATGCCTGGAAGATTTATGCTGGTTATGCAATCTAACATCATTATAAAGAGAATATGAGAGCTAGTGAAACCGCAAAGGAGGAGGAAGGAGCTCAATAGTCCATACAAACATTCTCAACCATGTGCCTTACCCATAGAACATCTTTACATATATAAGAAATTACTCAGAGCATTTTAGCCATGCAACGTGGTTCCACAATCCTCACAGTACATCATAATGGTATCTCTTCCAATAGTTTTTTAGATCATAATCTTGGCTAACATGCAAAAGTGGATACTACAAAGCCAAGAGATTGATATAAAGTCAAAAGTAAATGTTACACAAAAAATAGTAAAACTAAATCTATTGCAGTACGATATCATGCTAAGAAAGCAGTGACTTACAATTACTAAGCTTTTCCAAAATGGGACGTCTGCGCGGAAAGCGTCCAATAATTAGTCCCTTCTGAGTGAACATCTGCATTATAAAGAAACTGTCTCAACAATTTCAACTCTAATACTTCCAAATTCCAAGCTTTATGAGGTCAATTTCTAATTACTTGAGCTCTGTTCTTGCCTTTGCCACTTGGGGACTTGCTGGATAAATCATGATGGTCTTTGCCTCCTCTATACTATTCTAAAGTGGGTTGGATAACCGTCTCCAAGAGAGTGAGGAAAGAGTAAATAATCCAATAAGCAAGCCACTGCCCATCATCTAGTTTTGATGCGCTCTCTATGGCCATCACTGATGCATATCTATAATCAAATTCCCACAATAAACAAAATTCTGAGTTCATTAACCAACTGTGTTTCCATTAAATCAATTAAAGATGGAAGCTTTATAGGACAAAATAAGAAAATAAACAAACTTGTCTCAAGACTGATAGAATGGGATTGCTTACAAGCGGTAAAGCAGTTGCAACACAGGCCTGCAAGAATTGAAAACAAATGGGGGAATTAGCAGATAAACCCAGAAAAGAAAATCAAGAAATTACACAACAAAGACAATCAAAATCTGGGTTTTGATTAAGAATTTGATAAATACAATTTCCCTTTGAAAACGAAACTCACTAAAAACTTGATAAATACATGCATGTTTACGCATACAGAACAAATAAAAATTAGCCACTTCCAATACATAGTGAACATTCATTCAAATGCATATGATTTCTCATGGAATCCCTGATTAAGCATTTACCAAAGGAAAGCACAAAATTGCAAAATTCTAAAAAACAAAAAAAAAAAATTATAAAGGGCAAGGGAAAGAGGAAGTACTCTGTTCTGGTCAATGACGTCGACGATGACAACAAGCTTGCCGTAGTCCTCACCGTACCTCTTGAAAGGCGATGTAAAAAAAAACAAAGATCAGAGAAGAACCAAGGAGTGTTACAAAGAGAGAAGGTAAATCTTGGCGTTCGGAGAAGACGAAAGGAAAGCTCACCATTTTTGGTTCGGCGGGGCGTGTTTGTGAGAGAATATCGAAGGTGGAACGTATGAGAGAACGAACAAAAGTGAAAGCTGGGATTTAGGGTTTTCTTACGGACTTAGCCACAGTGCTAGTAGGAAAGAGCCCAAGATACACAAGCCCTAGAAATTACCCATTCTTGGGGAGGGAATTTGTAGTACTTAGAATGACCAAAGAATTCTAGTTACTTTGTTTCTGGTTTGTACATGGGGAAGAGATTAGAGGGATTTGGTCCCAGAGTCGAAGAGGACTAAGAAAAAGTATAAAGAATGAAGTGAGAAAAAGGGTGGGAAATTTAAGATTTTGCCAAAAAAAAAAGAGCGGGCAGTGTAAAAATTAAATAAATATTGAAAATGTTATATATCATTTAAGGCGTGCATCAAATGCATGCCGTAAAAAACTAAATACACATCACTTTTACGGCGTGCAATATAAGTGTGCCGTAAATGTGTTATAATATTTACGGCATGCATCAAATGTGCACCGTAAAAAACTAAATACACATCACTTTTACGACATGCAATAAAAGTGCGCCGTAAATGTGTTGTCACTTTTACGGCGTGCATCAATGTGCGCCGTAAATTGCGCGCGGTAAAAAACAACTTTTCAAACTAGAGTATCTAATAAAATAGTGGTGTGGGTTGCCACTAGGAACAATCCCATCAATGATACCTCTGGTGTGCTCACAATAAACAGGTATGGAGAACTAGTCCTTTATGCGTATAACATGAAGAGCACTCCTATTTGGTCTATTAACATGTCGCGGTTGGTTCAAAATGTTAACAGAAGCAATTTATCTGCACAGCTCTTAGATACAGGAAATTTAGTTGTGTTCTAGGATGATAAAAATGAAATCTCTATATGGCAAAGTTTTGATTATCCGACAGATACTCTAATTGTAGGTATGAAAGTTGGACTGAATTGGAAAACTGGGCTAGAATGGGTTTTAACATCTTGGAAGTCACAAGATGACCCCGGAACTGGGGACCATACCTTTAGGCTTCATTCAGATCAGAGTACTACCTCCCCCCAATATTTTATGTATAAAGGTTTGAGAAAATATTGGCGAAGTGATCCAGGGCCAGGGCCTAGTTTGGTCACTAATCAAGAGGAAACTTATTATATCCTAAATTACACCGATGCAATTACGAGAATGACGTTGACTGATTCTGATGGACTCAAATTAAGTAAGTCTTTTTGTACACTATTTAGATGGACTCAAATTACTATTCCAGCTTATTTGGACCCAAATTTGAGTCCAAAAAATAAGTCTCCACTGCTGATGCTCTAATCGGTATTGACTATGGTTGATGGCATCGACTATTTCGTCATTTTGTCGAAATACCCCAATTTGCATAATTTTACACCATTTCCACTTGATTTTCGCAATTCCGCTTATTTCATACACAATAAATAAAAATGGATTAATTACATAATAATTGACTTGAGGATTAACTTATTTCTAGTGTTTTAGATACAATTACATGCATAGAAATGCGTGTAATCAAGTGCCTCAGAAATTGTTCTTGCACTGCATATTTGAGCATTGAAAATGAAGGGATTGTTGATTGCTTGATATGGTATGATGACTTGATGGACATTTTAGTGTACACAGAGCTTGGACGAGATCTCTACGTTCGTGTGAATGCAACCGTGTTAGGTACTAATCTGCTTGCAATGGAAGCAAACTCAACTAACTACATATAAGTGTTGAATGTCAAAATTACTTGTTTTTTATTGCATTGTTTTCAAGTGGATAATTAAGTAGGGATTGTGCCCCCTTAGGGTAAAAGACCAAAACTCAATCAGGATTCCGCTTGGTACGGGGTGTCCTTGGTGGCCTTAATATGAGGTTGTCTGCTTGTACGGGGAGTTTTTCACTTCTTGATGGCCTTAATTCAAGAGGTATTGGGCCTAACAGGGATAATGTTATGATTCTATCCTTATATGGGCTATCATTCTTGTATGGGCCTATTTGGGCCTTATGTTTCATGAGTCTACTATTTCTAGAGATTTCCCTTGCTTAAATAGCCACTAGGACTTGTCAAATTTCAACACGGCAATGCTTGCAAAACAAGCTTGGAGGGTAGTGACTAATCCCAGGAGTTTGGTTGCTCGAATTTTCAAGGCTAAATATTTTCCGGATACTTCCTTTTGGATGACCACTCCTCATGATTCTCCTTCTTTCTCTTGGAGAAGCTTGTTCTCAACAAGGGAGTTTCTAAGGCAGAGTTCCTATTGACAAATTGGCGATGGTAATACTATTAACATTTGGTCAGACTGTTGGTTGTCTGGTGTATAAGATTTTAAGCCAATGGATAATAGCATTGCTGCTAATGAGGTTGAACAGGTTAGCGATTCACTGATTCAGGCAGGATTGTGGAATACTAATTTGATTCGAAGGCAGAGGCTGATGCTATCTTGAGCCTCCCTTTAAGTACAAGATGTGTTGAAGACAGAGTTGTGTGGAGACTAGAGAAAAATGGTCAGTTTTATGTTAAAACAGCTTATCGCACTACTAGAATTTTGGCCTTAGACATCACGACAATTACGTCGGTGAGGAATTCACGCGATGTAAAAAAATGTCATTAACATCGATTCCTCAAATACCGATTTCTATGCATATTACTGACATCGATTTTTACTGTTGACCGATGTCTATATTTTCATTCTAAAATTTTCAAAAACGCTGAAAGACCAAGTTAAAATTCAAAATTGAAAGAGAAGCGGAACCCAGCTAAAAACTTAAAACAAGATTCAAAATAAAAAGACTTTTTGTAGAAGAAGAGAAGAGATTTCAAAAAGCCAAGAGAGAGAGAGAGAGAAGAAGAAGAAGAGAACAATAGATATATATATATATATAGAGAGAGAGAGAGAGCGCATTCTGTACTTGTCGTCCTTTTTCCTTCTTCGTAGTTTTGCTCTCTCAATCCCCAATTCCCCTACACGGAGATCTCCAATTTCTAGGGTTTCCGCCACCATCAGATCCACCGCCCCCTCCCTCAGATCTCCTTTGATCTACTTCAACCATGGAGGCGATCGAAGAGTTGTTGCAACTATCAGACTCGATGTGCCAAGGCCAGGCCATCCTCGCCGACGAAGACGTTGACGAAAACTCTACCGCCTCCTCAACTTTCCTCAAGGTTGTCGCTCTCGGCAATGTTGTAAGTCAACCGATGCCTTTTTCGATTCGATTCACTGCCAATTCGATCTCTTAGATACGCCTTGTTCTCTATTTCTAGTCCCCGATCTTTGAATCTACGCTTTCTCTTTGGGATCTTAATTCATGCGCGGCTTTTCCTCTCTTTGCTTCTGTCTCTAGCCCTAGACTTGCCTAGCCTAGCTCCCAAATAACGGGATTTGAATATAAAATAAATTTGTTAATGTTCGTATCACAATATGCTTACTCTGCTATTCAGTATGTTTCAGGAAGCCAAGTTCATCCAGCTTAGGTATTTATGTTTTCTGAAAATTTAAGTTTGAATTGGAATTAGATGGTGGTATATGCAAGATTTATGTTGTTGTGTATGTTTGTGGTTTCGTATCGGAATGTTTAATGTTACCTTGATTGCTGAAATTTTACCTGATATGATGTTGTTCCCTAATTTCATCTGATCCTTTATATTTCTGTTTCACTGTTGCAGATTTTGTTTGGGGTTCTGTACATTATAAACTTGGGAATCAATTTGTACATCTATGTGAAGACTGATGTGGTAAGCAAAATGTAACCTGATTTCGAAAATGCTGCTGATTATCTTTGTGTGGTTGCATTGTTTGTTGATTGTTGAAGTTTCATAATGTCACCTGATCTCTTTGATGGCCTACTTTGAGTGGATATTCAATTAAATTATCTCTTGTAGTCACTTTGGTTGCTTGCCAGTATTGTTTATGAAGAATTATACATGTACAGGCAGAATCTATATTTCATTGTTAATGTACATGCAAAATCTTAATGCTAATTGGTCATTAAAAAGCTGGGTAATTTCTGCCCTGTTTTTATGTGCAACATCTCAGTAAGTAACATTTTTTTAGGGTCTCAAATATTGGACCCCCTGGAGAATCGTTTGTTAAGAGAGAGAAATGGGAAGGTCAGATATGCTCACATGCCCAACATTCTGATGTCTTGATGCCTCAGTTGTAATTGTAATTATCAGATTCTCAGGTACTAGTGCAAACTATGCATCTTTTGCATTGTAATTTGTTACACATAAGTGGGGCTTAATATTTATATTTTTTTTATCAAATAAGAACTTCATTAATAATGAACTGCTTACAACGAGTTTTAGGCGACATCTCTAACACAGAACTGGCCTCTAGACTTCACACTGGAATTCTATAAGTGGGGCTTAATATTTATATTAGATGTTTGAACTTGAGTCCACAGTTCCTGATTGAAATGTGATAATTTGTATACTACATAGTGTGAAATAGAAGTAAAATCAGCCAATAAAGTCTAGTCATTCATTAATATCTTTACTGATCTTGAATCTAATTTCCTTTTGCTTGTAGGGATTCTCTGCTGACCACAGTTTCAGGGTCAAGCTGGTAGTGATGTTTATATGTCTTTTGTTGCTAGTGTGATATCAGCTTTGAAGATGTTACAAGTTTACAACAATATGGTGCTTCCACTAAAGGAATTTTCACTTAGAATAACACCTATGCTTTATTTCGTCCATATATATAGTGAACTATTGTGGTAATACCTTCTATTAAAATTGTAGAGTAAAGTATTGTGTGTATTGGTCCATAGAATTTGGGTGAATACAAATTTTTAAGATTTGGGATTATCTCTATTGATGATTATGATTTGATGCAAATACGAATGTCACTTGCTTATGTGCAATGTTGACTTATATTGTGTTGGTCGTATTGCCATTCAATCATCCTATGTTCCACAGTGTGGTTATTCCAGCCTGGTGAGTGGCAATTATTAGTTGGTCTTCAACTGTTATTCTGAGGCTTTGCTTTGCAGTTGCCTCTTATTTCTTTTCTCTGCTATTTTGGTGATTCATATGGGTTGTGTATGTCTTTTCCTTACTCAAATCAATATATTGTATTACTGAATCAAGCATAATACAGTTAACAAATGGGACATGCTTTCCTTCCTTAGATCTCTAAAAAGCATGCTACGATCTTCAACTGCAGTTGTTGTGACATTCCCGCCTAGTCTTCTTTCATCATCCTCCTCTACAAGATGGCAACACATGGCATCCTCCCTTTAATACTATTACATGTGCGCTCTCGCACTGGTCAAGAGATTCGATTCTGTTAAGTCATTGCCCTCTACTTTTAACTACTTTTTGTGATTTGAAGTTGCAATTTAAGTGGATATCTGTGAAACTAGTTCTCAACTCATTGGCACATGTTTTTGCTAGGTTCATTCGCAGCTACATCAAGGACTGGAAATTCAAGTTACAAGTATTTTTATCTTATAACAAACTGCTATTTTTTTCTCCTTTTCTTTTTATTGTATCTACAAACAGAGCAACTTGTCTTCATATGGTTTATTTAGGAGAGTTTAATCTTGTTCTTTTCTTTTGCTATTGTATATGGAGAAGTTTAGGCCATATGTCCTTCTCCCTACTCTTTGTACTGTTTTTATCAATAATATTAATGAGAATTTTCTTTTGCTTACCACTGGTATTCTCATTGTGAAACTTCTCTAGCAAAGAAACTGATTTAGTAATCACTTCTAAAATAGAAATTGAAGCAAAAAGAACAAAAACACAACAACTTGAAATAACAAACTGATGTTATAAATGACAAAGGAGATGAGTTCTATCTATAGAACATATGTCTAATACTGATATATAAATCAATTTCTTATGTAAAACGATGTCATAGTAGGAAACAAAATCAGTTTTTTATAAATCAAACAATGTCAACAGTCATTTTATACATCGGGAGCTTATAAGAAACTGATGTCTAGAGTCATTTCTAACATCGGCTAAAAACCGATGTCTGGGATTTCCCGATCTTTAACATCACCCACTAAGACATCGGTACATTTTTTTTTTTAGCATTGGTTTCTGGCCGATGTTAAAGGCAAAAATTCTAGTAGTTCGATTTGATTTTGCTACTTCTAATGCTAGAAGTCAATTCCATTTGTCGGTGGGTGTGGCTTTTCGGAAAAAGCTTTGGAAGGTGAATATCCCTAGCTAGGCTAAGATTCATATTTAGAGAGTTTGTCATAACATTTTGGCTTCAATGGAGAGACTAGAGTCAAAAATGGTGGTGCTGGATTCTCAGGTATGTGTTTTGTGTTCATCTGCAATTGAGACAACTTTACATCTTTGTAGAGATTGTCCTTTTACGAAGCAAATACTCCAATCTAATGGAGCTTTGAGTTAGGTGTGTTTTAATCCTCACACTGAGAATTGTGACATCTTAGAATGGTTCAAATTTTGTGTTCAAGAGCTTTCTTTGATGGATTTGGGTGATTTAATTCATCTACTTTGGCGCATATGGAAAGAGAGAAATTGTAGAGTTTAGGAGAATAAGAGTCTTCCTGCTTAGGACGTGTTGATTAAGTCTGTGGCCAGACTACATGCTTTTAGGTTTTATAATATGAAAATGGGAATTGGTCTCACTGCAAGGTTTCATGTTGGTCAGATAAATGTTGATGGGTCTTTTGATCACACAACAAGGAATGGTGGTATTGGTTTTGTTATAAGAGACCATCAGGTTTTTGGCTGGGGGAGGTCGACCACTACATGGTCTGCTTTCTCCTGAACATGCTGAAGTATTGGCTTGTGATATGGCAGTGCAGTTTGCTGTGGACAATGGCTTTGTTCTAGCTATTATGGAGACGGACGCACAGAGCGTTCAGAGGCAATTAACTAAGTCTGATGGGAGTAATGTTTCCCTGTTGGGTCGCTTGTATGATGATCTTGTTTTGAGGTTGGAGAGCCACTCTAATATGAAAATTGTTCACATAAGCAGAAGTGCAAATAAGGTTGCACACATTATGGCAGCAAGGGCTACTACTGAGCTGCAGGGTTTCATTTATTTTTCTACTTCCCCTGCTTTCTTATTAGATGCATTAGCAGTTAAAACCATTCCTCTGTTATCCTTTATTTTGCAATAAAGTCTGACTTCTTTTCCCTCAAAAAAGAATCACTGAAGAATATTGAAATTTACATTTACTTAATTTCTCTTTATTTTCCTTTCCTTCCTTTTGCAATTGATGTCGTTTCACGGTTATGATCCCGGGGATCGTAACAACTAGTATTAGAGCCCGCAACTGGGCCTGTTTCTGGTGCATCGGGTGGTGTACTACTATTGGATCTCCTGCGCTTGTTACAGCACACATACTTCTCACCCTCACGGTAGCCCTAGCTACCTACCACCTCCTTCCCAACCATTGGGACCAAGCTACTCACCCACCTCCTCAATTTCCATTCCAACCAAGTTACCCGCCACCACCACCACCACCTTCCCAAACCATCATCAATGGCCACTTACTCCCTCACCAATTTCCATGTGTTCCTCAGACTCACTCACAGTTCTTCCCACCTCCATACTTGCAATCGATTCATCCTATCGCTCCGTAGCCACTCACCATAACTCCTCAAAGCCTATCATTCCCTACTTATCGGCCACTCACCTCATCCTACCCCAAATATCTATATTCATCCTTCAACTCCAAACTTTCAGTCACCCACAATCCCCACTTTTATGCCCCAACCTCAATTTACAAATCCCAAACCTCCATCATCTTTTCAGTAGGCGACTGTGAACCCTTAGCTCTATTCACTGGTCGGATCCAAACCATACCATCTTCCTCTTCTTTATCCTCCGACCCACAGACCTACCTTGCAAAGGCAACAAATCTATCGTCTCCGCCACCAATTTCCAGTGTTCCGAAGCAAATGGAGGTTTTCCATTCCAAGTTCGCAGTCTCCACCCTCATGGAAGAGCTCTAGAGGCCTCACCAGTCCCTCTCCGTCGCCGTTGCCAAGGAGTCAACCTCCCCGTTCAGGTAGACCTCGCTTCACCGGGCTGGAATAGCGATGCGAAACTCAAACGAGACGACGTTGTCGTCCCCACGGGCGTCGACCTTGCAGTATTGGACGCGTTAGAGAAGGGAACCACACTGGAAGCACTCGACCCTCGAACCATTAAGAAGCTGGTCCTGGCCTTGGAGCCTGCTCAAGTCCTACTGGATGTGCTCGTCGACAGCAATGTTCTCAAGCTCTTGGTTCAAAATCTGCTCCGATTGTCCAATTCCAACCCCGATGATATGGCCGTCGTCTATAGTTCTCTTGCTACGATTGAGAATCATTTGATAAAATGGTGTTGGCGGAGTTAGTGTGCGAGAAAACCAAATTGCTCAAGTGGTTGATGAGTAAGATTAAGGTGAAGAGTTTGATACTCTGAATGTGTACAAGGAGATGAAAGAGAAGGGAATGGAGTTAAATGTTATTCTCGGAATGCCCCCCAGGATGGCCTTTAAGAAGCTTCAGTTAATGGGGCTTCCATTTCTGAGACCTGAGGATTACTATGCAAAGATGGTGAAGTCGGAGTCCTAATTGGGGAAAGTAAAGAGCCAATTTTTGGTGAAAATGACTACCAATCGGAGTCAAATCTCATCGTTTCAGGTGTGCACTACATTGAATTTAAATTTTCAAGATGTCGGAAGTGCTTTTGAGAGTATCTTGTCTCATATGCTTAAGCTCTATCATAATTGCTTGAATGGTAAAGTTGGAGAAGAAAATTGGCTACCTGATGAGTGGATTGGGAAAATGGATGGGGATGCTGATAATTTGTTTGACAACAGGTCAACTAGAGAAATTAGACTTGATAATTTCCTAGTTGCTACTGGTTTGGCTTATGATACTGATTCAATTGATATGGCACGGCTCGGTAGTTCTGAAATGGTTAATGAGAGATCAAATAAGAGACAGATGGTTACTTCTTTGTCATCGATGGAAATATTATTTTTAGAATGGAAACTGATGAGAAAAATCAAGCACCTATATGTCAATGCTTACTTGTTCACTACGCCAATAATATGATCAGACGACAGTTTTTCACTGTCGTCTGATACCCCCCTTTGTTGTTGACTGAGTGAGTGCCATCTGATGGAGGTATCAGACAACAGCGAGATTATGTCGTCTGAAGAAAATTTGGACAAGAGTGAGAACTAGCAAACCTGTTGTTTGAATACCAGAAAAGACAATAGATAACTTAAAGTAGCTGTTGTCCAAAGTGAATTCAGTCAGCAGAATGTAAAGAAAAGGAACTTCTAAGGCCATTAAGACAACCTAACTTATAATGTAGCATTGTCTGTTAAAGTTTCACACTACATTTTTCTCATAGTAAGCTCTTGTGTGTTGTTTACTCAAACAACAGGTTTCTAGGTTTTGCCGTTATTGAAGGTTATTTGCAACCATAGTTTTCCTAGTATGATGTACTGGTTAATGAAATGAGACAATAGTTTCTCTATATTCTTTGTTGTTTTCCTTTGTTTCACACAACAAAATATGTAGCTTTGTCATTGTATTTTACAATGTTGGGCAATAGAACCAGTTTAAAAGATATTGTTGTTATGTTGTACAGACAACAGTGATGCGGCTAAAATGGCCTCACAATTTAACCCTGCAAAATGTAGTTGTTAGCATAGGATAAGCAGGGATCATTCAGTCCGTCCGGGGATTGTAGGGTACACCCAAACAAAAAGGTCAATTTAAATTAGTAATTAATAAAACAAGTATTTATCTACAAATTTACACAAGAAACAACCATAAAAGGGGGGATTCAACTTTTGGTTTCTAAGTTCCTACGAAATAAAACAAAAAGATAAATATATACATGTGATCGACTTCTT
>LYNE01000606.1:7060-17807 GCA_001662545.1 Rosa x damascena
TTCCTCTCGGTGTTCAAACCTTCACCAGAGAATGAGAGAGAAATTATTTTCTTTCATCTAAATGAAAGTTCATAAGGAAATTTTTTTTGCAATTGCATGAAATCCACCAGATGTTATAATGGAAGAATGTATGAGCAGTACAACCATCTATAAATCCACTTGCATATGCTTTATTCTCATACAGAAGTGATTAATTATTTCCCTCTCATTACATCATCTAAGGGTTTACAATCTCAAATTGGTAAAGGTTGATTCTCAAGCACTCTCCAGAAGAAGTAATGTTTTAAGGACTAACCAAGACAAGACAAAAGAATCTGGACATAAATTTTCCAGGGACTAGACAAGAGTAATATTACTCATAATTAAAAATCTCACTTAATCAGGGGATGGGTGAGTGAAATGAGGGAGGAAAATTTCAAGGGTAAAAACTGAATTTCCACAACTTAAAAGAGAAAGCATACCCTAATTTAGTTTTTGATATAAAATGCACCTTCATCATGACCATGTGCAACACCCATAATAAAGGAAAGACTGCATGAAGTTACTTGTTGCCCTTACCTCTCACTAGTAATAGTGAGCTCATCTTTCCCCGGATTGTATCGCTTTCCAACCAATTCTCTGAGCCGACGGAATTGATGCTTTGAAAGCCCGAGTTCTTTCACTGTAACAGACAGCTTCACTTTTCTATTCTTTGGATGCCAAGCATCACCACCAGGAGCAAAGACCACTCGTGTTTGCCACCTAAGGATTGGCCCTTCACCCGGTGGGTCATCTATGTCTCTTTTCATGTCCGGTACAGCTATCTTGTCAAATTGTGAGGGATCCTGAGCTTCCACCTTTTTCGTATATTCCATGACAATCTCGTCCTCAAACTCCTTAAACAACTTGTAAGCATCTTCAGGTTCAAGCTCCCCTCTTTCACACCTATCCCCTAGGTCATTGAACTTCTCTTCTACCTTCTTCTTAATGTCATCTGGAAAAGACAAATTGCATCGCAAAAAATTCAGAAAATACCAGTTTGAACCAAAGGCATGCAACTTCCATAACATAGAAACAGTTTGGTACCAGATCTGTTTATGTCAGACATACTCGAAAACTCAAAATTAAACGCCCTGACAATATTGCCTTTTAAGTATGGTCTAGCCATGTGGATACTAACAAAATAACTATAATCATCAAATAGAAGCACCAAAATATACAGAAAGGTTAATACATAAACATCATGCATTTCATAGGATTCTTTTTCTTCACACAAACATCCACCAAATTATACAGAAAGATTGGTGCACCAAATTGAAGATGCAGAAAATAGAGCATCGTAAATGCACAAAATAGGGAATACCTGGCAAGAGCTTGTCCCAGCTAAGCATATCCTCAAGAACTTCCTCACACTCTCTCATATCCTTCATAATCCCGTGCTTGATCGCATCCTGAACAATACCATCCCACTTTTTGTCATCCATATTGAAGAACTCATCCTTCACCATCTTCTTCACCACTACATCCTTGGCATCATACAAGTCATCAATCTCTTCATCGGTGTCGTGGATTTCTTCGAAATCAGATTCAAACTCTTGGTCCTTAACATTCTCCAATGGCTGCATTTGCAGATCATCCACCAATTCATCATCCGTGTCCTCATGCTTCCCAGCCAATTTCCTCTGCAGAATCGCTTCGAGGATCGATGGCAGCGCCTCCTCCTTACCTTCCTTCAAGTACTCCTCCATTCTTGTTTTCAGTTCTATTAACCCAACAAAAAAACAAAAAAACAAAATTAGAGACAAAATTGCAAACAACTTTGTTTAAGCAAACCCCTAACAAATTTGAACAATTTGCCAAAAACCCAATATGCCAAATCAATTACAGACCAGAAATTCAAGTTTCTTAACTTTTTCCTTCAGATTCTAGTTGAACTAAAAAAACTCAGAAGAATTAGTTTTTGGTCACCTTTGTTACTGATGTCCTCGAGTTGAATGGAGGAGTCCTTCTTCAAGACTTGGGTGAGGCGCGACTCAGGAGAGGGATTGGAGCTTTCTGGGGGCGAGTCATTGGGAGACGACGAGTCGTTTTTGTCGGAGGAGAAGAGCCTGGCAGAAGCGGCGAGTGAAGAAGTAGGGCAAGGTTTTGGGGAGACGAGGCGGTTGCGAGCGTAGAGAGAGACATTTCTCAGCAGAGTCCGCCTCATGGTTCCCTCCACTTGTCTACTTCTGTGTCGTCCAGGGTTTATCAAGAATTGCAGACTCGATTTTTCACGGAAAGGTAAATTCCCCTGAAAATGAAGAAATCAGTAACAAGCACTATGAGCTTCAACAGTAAACCATCAAAGTAAAAAAAGAAGAAGAGTAAAAACGAAACCTAATTTGGGGTCAATTATTCAATACAACTATACAAGGTATGGGTCGGGTCTTATTGCCCATTTAATGTTTTGGGTATTAGACAGAATAGATTATAATGTATAGAAATGACACCAGAGCGAGTTAGAGATATTTTTGTTTTTTGTTTTTTTTTTTCCCTAGAAACGATGACTTTATTAATAATATGGTAGCATTACAAAGAGATATGTCACGTAGTGGTTTGTAAAAATAAACCTTCCACGCTTGATTACTCATGGACACAAAAAAATTAACACAATACTGAGAAAAATTTGAAGAAAAAAATGAAAAAAAAATATCAATGCCTCTACTCCATCTAACTATGTGATCACCATAACTATATCAAACTGCAGGGCAACATTTAACATCCTAGTTGTTGATTTTTTAGCCAGTAAAGGATCAATGCTTCCCTGCACTAGATGATTTCCTCCTCGTAGACGGTCATTTCTTCCTGGCAGAATAATTCTTATAACTTAGCATCTTTGGACTTGAGAACACCAATGGAGCAGTTCCTCCTCTTTTTTCAAGTTGAAGATTCAGCCGATCGAAACTGACACAACAATTGCGAGAGTAACTTCACTAGCCAAAATACACTCAAATCCAAGTAATCGAACCACCTCTACATGGCGAAAATTAAGCATCAACACCACCAAGTCTCCATCTTTTCTGAGGAGATCGACATCGAGTGTCTAAGCTTAAACGCTACCCTAGGGTTGGTTAGCAAGCACTTAGGGGGTTGTGGGCTTGGCTGACCGGAATCACTAAATAGGGGGCACTAGAATAACCGGCGTCGATAAAGGCAGCGGTGGTGGCGTCACCGATTATTGAGAGGAAGCAAACACAAATTATAAAGAAGGAGTAATGAGGTTCTACTACCGGGGCATACCCTAAGGCACCTTCTTCACCTCAAAAACCTACACCTCTTAGTGGAGACAATTCATATTCTATGTGCCGCCTCATGAGACCTAGTGGATGGCGTGGAAATAGTAATGTTGACCGTAATTAATTTTCTAAAATAAAATGTCACGAATTTGTTGATTATTAGTTTAAATGTTACTTTTTTGTTGTTGGCAGTTATTAGTTGTGTTTTTTATTGCTCTGTGCACAATTATGAAATAAAAGCGCTGTTTTTGATTATCTGAAACTAAATGATTGCTTTTCAACTGGACAGAAAAGTAGTTAATTTTCGGGTAAAATCCTCATTTAGTACCTACAAATTTTCACGAAGTCCAGTGGTACTTGTACCATCCCTCTGTTAGCCCTTATAGTACCTCCGTCCATTATTCCATTAAAAATGCCTATGTGGCGGTTATGTGACACTCATGTGAGTAAAATAGTAATGGTAAAATAGTTTTTTCATTCATAATTAGAATTATAGAATTTAATATATTTAATATCTATAATTAGAAAAATATTTTGACACATAAAAAAAAGATAACTTGGAGATAACTTTTTTTTTCGAACAATTAATAGGGATTAATCAATAGAGATGGTAGGTAAATCTAGATATTCACTAAATTCAATTCTAGGTCTCTTTTAACCTAGTCTAATTTATTTTAATTTAGTTTAATGAATAATTTGTAAAAGAAATATGAAAAATAGGTGTTTTACGATTTTACCCATACTTTAACCGAATAATTGACGGAAGTACTAAATAACTAATGGAGGATAATACAGCCATACAGGTATCACTAGATTCCCTAAAAATTTGTAGGTACCAAAAAATGCATTTCGTGATAATTCAGGTACCATATAAAGATTTTATCCTTAATTTTCAAAAGTAATCAACAAGGTACCCAAACATTCAAAAACAAACTATCGGGCCCTCTATGACCAAATTTTGTCATGGCTCCATCAGACCACCTACTGTGCACGGTGCACGTATTTCATGTTTGAGGGTTTGTTTCACCTAAATGATCATTCATTAAATTACTTAAACTTTCAAAACTACATTATCAATTGGTCATAACTCAGTTAAAAGCACAACCATAACTTCAATTGAGCAAATGTCACAAACAGTACCCGACATTTGGGTCATTCGACACTTTGATTCCCAAAATTCTAAAAGTATCACATTGATACCTTAAAATTAATCCTTGATACACTTTTCGAATGAGAGACCCACTTTTCGATTACATTATGGCAAATCAACCGTTAGATGTTTATGTATGTATGACTAGATCGCTTCTGAAAATTTTCTCCCAAATTGCTAATTGTTAAGGTACCGAATTAGATCAAACTAATGTACGAACCAAATTTGTCAAACATGAACCATTCATGGTCATAACTGATAATTCATGATTATGAATGCCTTAACGATTTTCAACTTGATTGAAAAATTACATAAATGATCTATACATAAATATCTAAACATCTAATGGTTGATTTGTGGAAATGTGATCGAAAAGCAGGTCTAACAAAAAATCTTCAACTAGTCCTCATTAAAAAGGCTCTCATTCTTTTAACTACTCATTTTTATGAAGAGCATTCTTATCCTCTCATTCTCGTGTCGAATTATACAAATTTTAAACAGCTATAAAAAAAACTCATTTCAGTTTCAATACTCCAAGTTGCCGAGAAATTGATCCCTCAACAAGTTGCGCTTTAGGGATTTGGATCCCTCAAAATTGGGCCTCGAGTTTGAGTATGACTGTAGAAAGACCCTATTCATTATTCGACATGTTTCTTCGCACGCATCCATGTTAGCAGAAATGTGTAGATGTTAGCAGAAATGACTTCTTTGTCCAGTTACCGTCGTCTTCTGTGTAATAAACAATTCCATCACTTGTTACATTTCGATGAACCAAAACCTGTGCTTAAACCCATAACCTTGAAATCCAAACTGCTTAAACCTATAACCTCCAAACAAAAAATTTAACAAGTCTAAGAGTTAGAGCTAGATCTATGATCCTACCAGCGGCTAAGTTAGGAGCCCTTGCCCTGAAAACCTTGTGCAAACCCATTGCCAATCGCCTCAAGAAAGAGGCTGGCTTGCACCCCAGGTTTAGGCAGTTCATCATCAACATTGCCCAGGTTCACTTTTTACCCAACTCTTTAATTTTTGTATTTTCCTTTTAATTTCCTCCAGACTTTGATTGTGGGTCTCTCTTTGCTTGAGATTGGGTGTTTTACATTTTGTTGCTAATTTATCTGTTCCAAGTGTAATCATTGAATGGTGTATATGATGCAAGTTGAACAACATTAATACTGAAATAGGTGCTTTTGCTTATGAATCATGGTGCTTCATACTGTAGTAGCATTGCTGATTTCGTGTCTGTTATACTATACACACAAAGTTCATACTGGGATTTTATTTAGACGACATCAGGCAGCAATAAGCTCCTAATGAACTTCAATCAGTTGTTTGCAATCTATATGGGTAGATGAACTTGTCATGATTATGCTACATTTCATAATCTCTATTGAATTCACCGACTGAATTTTTCCCTTGGACAATACATGTTAATAATATTCAGTTCATCTCATTGTTTAGTTCCTCAGAATCAATCTGTAGCAATTGCTTTCTTTCAGGTTTTCTCCATGAATGTTTTAGATTTGCCGTCTCCATGAATGTGAACTATCTATGAATTCTCCTAGTAGTTGCTTGATGGGAGCAATGTTTTTATCTTTGTTGTCATCATCGTCATTATCGTTGCCTCCATTAGATTCTATGTTAGCCTTCTCTATATCCAGCATGTACAGGTACTTTCGATGCAAATATATCAAAATATAGATTCCTGATGACACGTGAAGTTTATGTAATTTGATGGAAATAAATAGTGTTCTTTTTCTTGATTTGGTCAGTAATGGGTCACTTTTGTATGTTTGCAATAATGCCTCTTTAGTTATATGCTTAAATTTTGTTTTGTCATTTGGACATTGAATCAGGCAAATCATCGATTTACAACAAATGTGCAAAGACGGATTTATGGTCATTCAACTGATGTTGCTATTCATCCACTGAACGAGGAGAAAGCTGTCCAAGCTGCTGCAGAACTTCTTGGGGAGCTCTTTGTGTTCACGGTACTATGAACTCCCAGTTTCATTCCTGGTCTAAGAATATTATGTGGATGTAAGAGGCATACAAGATACAAAGTGATTGAGCATATTATGTGGCAATTTGTTTAGGTAACTACTGTTAAAAGAAAACATGCATACCTTGGCATCTAACAGAACAAAGATCCTCATATTAGATCATGTGAAAAGTTGGAATTTCCGAATATGCACCTACTCCTTCCAACCAAATACACCACCACAAAGACAAAACCTGTTTAGACCATTCTCTTACTCTTCCTTGCATAACCCTGAAGAAGTTAGCCCTTCGATAGTGTGAGGATGACAACACCCAATATATGTGAAAAAGACAGAAAGAACCCCCCAAAAGCCAAGTGACAGGACAATATGAGTGTAGCACAGCCCTTTTAGTCATCATGTTGTCTGAGGTTAGATTCTAACCAAACCTGCTGTCGCGACAACACAAACCACACAGGGAGGTTCTCACATTCACTGAGTGTTTTGATATGGTCCTCCTTGTGTTTTAATTCCTATTAAGAGGCTATTTGTCTTTAGTCTTGACTGGTCACTATTGTATAGGTTAGCATATGTTGTGACAGTCAGTTCTGCTGAGCTCCTGCCAGTAGCATATAGATTACAACGCTGTACTACATGGTATTGTTACAATTGTATCCCACTTGTATGACCCCTCTAGCCACAGTGTCATGGTGCTTCAGGCATCGAATACATCTTGAAGAGTCAGACATCTTGTGGGTTACACTTTGAGATGCTATTGCATGCAGCAATTTTAGTCAGAAGAGTTCATAGCAAACCGGATAAATATCGGTCATTACAATATTAATTAAATGAGCAACCTCAGAACCTTTGTGCACTCTAGTCCCACATGATGCAGAAGTGATCACAAGAATGTTATGACATATAACGCACGTTGAGACATTTTATAGTGTTTCCTTGTAAGGTTATAAGGAAAGTTCAAGAGAAGGAAATTTAGGCCAATCTTGTAAGGATAATAATATTCCTTATCCCTGGAATGTTTTGGAATTAATAGGCTGAAAAGTGATGGGCCACGAAATATCCCTATTCATGAAGCCAGTTTTTTTCTTGCTTTTAATTTTATAGAGGAAGTATAGAATCTTTTGAATATTCTTATGCAATCTTGTGATATATCCTTTTGCAAAGTAGGGTTTAGTAGAAGGGTCTTACTTGCATCTTCTAGTTATATAAGTTACAAATACCATTATGTCTATATAGGTTGCAGGAACTGCACTTATTTTTGAAGTCCAAAGAAGTTCAAGATCAGAAGCAAGAAAGGAGGAGCTGCGTAAACAGGAGTTACAGGTATGCATTGTTACCATTCTAGAAAACACTAGAGCCATTTTTGGATCATACACTGCTCTCTATTTTCTGTATAATGCTGGGGAGGGGCAAGTTTGACTTTATAGTTTGAGTAAGGTTACTTGAGGTTTAAGTAAGCAGTGCACTAGGCTCCTGTTATCTATTGGTTCACTTATAAGATTCTTTGCAAGCTTTCTCTCCTGTAAGCTTAAGTATGAAAATATATTGCAGACACAGCAGTACAAAAGGCATCTGTTTGTTGCTCTGTGACTATGTTGTGTTGATATAATGAAGACATGCCATGGACCTTTATGGTCTGTTTCAAGAGGTTTTAATATTGAAAAACTGGTCTTTTATTTTTATTATTTCTTTCCTTAAAAGTAACCACATCATACAAAATAGTAATTATTGGTGTTTCTATTCCATGGAAAGAAAGAGAAAGGTCCAGGTGCATTCCTCCACAGAATGTGTGTTCTTAGGAGTAGTCTAAAGATTAGATTTGATGCCCTAATGTTATAATTGTGGAACCATCTCGTTTTGTCAGCCGTTACCAATATTAAAGAATGATTTAGAATTCAGAAAGTTTCTCAATTCAGAACTTAGTTGGTGATTATAATAAATATACCCATCCTTTCGAAATAAAAAATGGTTTGAATGTAAACTGGAGCTTAAAAAAATCAACATTTGAGCACTCATAAAAAAAGTACTGATTACTAATTTCCGAATTACTAATAATTTATGGTCAGGAGAAAACATGAAATAATAAAATAATTGTTGGTGGGTAGGGGAGATGGGGGCGTGGTGATTTCTGTCCTGTGAATGGCTTTGCCTTCGCTAACAACTAACATGAGTTTCCTAAGTTTTGATTTGGTTAAAACAAATCGTTTGAGTCATCACTGTCAAGCTGGGATAAGATGCAAACTGCCCTAATTATTTGTGGAGATACATCGTACTAGTTTGAAGATAGTAACAGCAGGTTGTACTTTTGTATATTCCCCTTGCAGTTACCTTATATATGCTTTCATTTATTGTACTAGGCAATGAAACAAAGAGATGAAGAGCTAGAAAGAGAAGTTCAGCTGCTTAAGAAGAAGCTTGAAGAGCTGGAACAGCTGGCAAAAGGTAGAGGAATTGCTGGCCTTTTCAGTTTCAGGCATGCTCAAGCTACTGATAATGGAAACCGAAATCCCAGCTTGACCCCAGAAAAGATTGTGTAGAGCACATAGCATCACTGTAAGTACCTCTATTCAGCATACTTTCTTGAGTCTTGACTGACAAGGAGATTTTATCACAATGCACCACTTTCTTTGGATGCATATTGGAAAACTATCAGTCAGTACTTAGTATTGACATTTTTCTTTCTTTCTATTATTTTCTTTTGCAGAAACTTGGTAAGATCCAGAAACGCAAGTATTCAGTCACATAAGGCTATATTGCCTGGTGCCTGTTATCAACAAAGCAGCTGACATATTTGATTTGTAACCCTTCGGGCATGCAAATATGCCATTTCAGGATTTGATAATATCATTGTTCGATTCCTCTGAGACTATCAAGTAGTTATGATGAACATCATTCAATTTTTTCTCAGGTTGTTCAGCATAGATCGATGAGGTGATCATTTGACAACTGCAATGCTGTCTAGATATGGTCTGATCCTCTTGGGTTGAGTAGTAGAGCCCGAAATTACATTTGGGAGGAACTGCCATACAATATGCACATATACACACAAGACCATGTCTATGCTTCCTATTTAGTTCTTATATGTTAGCGAAATCGACAACATAGTTACTTGTCATGAATTGGTTTATTCATCATAAAGGTGGTTTTACTACTCTAGGAAGATGATAGAGATTGTTCAGGATTGTTCATAACTTTTAATCAAGTGCTCATTTATAACATTTATTTCCAACAAAATATGGAAGAGGTATCTAGTAAAACATAAAAAGCAATTTGGACTTTAGACATCTTGTATGTCATATCGTATACATTGTATTGGTTGATGAGGCTTTAATGAGGATTATTAAAATGAGGACTAGTTAAAAACTTTCTAATCAACGGTTATTGTATTGTGAGACTCACTTTTCAATCACATTTCGGTAGATCAACTGTTAAATGTTTAGATATTCATGAGTATATTATTTATGCTCAATAAACTTTTCAATCAAATTGAAAATCGTTAAGGCATTCATAATTGTGATTTAAAGTATATAAACATGAATGGTTTTATGTTTAACATATTTGGTTCGTCCATTAATTTGATATGTTCAATACTTTAACGATTTGGAATTTGAAAGAAAATTTTTAGAAATGATATACTCATGCATACCTAAACATCTAATGGTTGATTTGTAGAACTGTAACAAAAAAATGGGTTTTTGAAACTGTTAATTAGAAAATCCTCAATTAGTTCTCATTTTAAAGGTCCTTATTAGAACCTTTCCCTTGTATTGGTCAAGTCTCAAGAAAGGGGCATACAATTCAGCAAGGTTAGTACCAAATTTCCTTGTCATAAGATTACCGTACCAATTTTAAACTTATGTAACCACTTGCACGTTTATTTACTTGGAATGACAGAGAATGATTACGGGGTAAAACTATTCCTACGTTTACTAACACATAAAGAAATCAGAATCATTCCGGGTAAAAGTATTCTTGCGTTTACTAACACATGAAGGAATCAGAATTGATGTAGGTCTCACCTCCTTATAAGGAATCGATTCCTGAATACTCAGGAATTTGATTACGAAGGGGGGGATGAGTTTATGAATCAACACATCCGGAATCAATACAGATTCCTTTATTCTCCAATTCCAGTTGTCTCTGATTCATGATTATTTTCCATTCCAAAAATAAGGGAGAAATAACGCTTTTTCAAAGAACACAAAATAAGAATAACATGCCTCAATGACAGCAAACAAAGAAATATTAACATGAGTAAAAAAATTATGCTCGATCACAATCAAAACAAAGCAGATTGACTTTTACCTTACATGACGATGGACGTAAATGCTCAAAACATGGAAAAT